>PVKM010013422.1:0-30284 GCA_004027735.1 Carollia perspicillata
AAAGAAAGAAAAAAAAAAAGAAAAGAGGTCCTTTCATGGTCATGACACAAACACCTCCATTTATGAAGTCCCTAACAAGGCTTCACTTAACCAAGACCTCAAAAAATGGAAGCAAAAAGAAAAACAGTTATCACAGAAACACTGCTCCTCCTGCTGGCACTTACCTTCCTTCCAAAGGCAATCAGAACTTTCACAGAAATGGAATCAGCAGTTAAGTTTTTGAGGAGGGAGCCCTAAATTTGAAAGCCTTTAGAGCTATTAAAAAATACCTATACTGATTGGAAGGAGATTTATTTGGGGGGTGTGGAGTCATTTCTCAGACTAGATTTTGCTGGCATTGTATTTTATGAAATCGGCCTGTATCAGCCCAAGCAGAAAAACTGAAGCAGAAAATAAGAGTACATAATAAAGCTTTTGTACTGTGTAACTTTATATACTTAATGTCCATAAAAGCATTTTTCTGTTTGCTTTTTTCCTCTATGTATTTTCATCAATTGATCTGGGGTTCTAGCAAAAGCTCCTCATTTATGGCACTGTAGAAAGAAAGACTGATATACAGTGGAATAGTTTCACTTGTGATCAATTAACCGGTAACCAATTATAAATCAGGGAATATCTATATTCACAGACTTCTACTACTTCTACTTCTAACAATGAAACAATAATCCGGAAAGCAAGTAAGAAAATGAATCACTTTTCTAAATCCAATCTTCCTGCACTTCAGTAATGACAGGAAAATTAGATTTAGAAATCCTATATATGATAAAAGGTCAGCTGAATACTAAGAATAGCAGTTAGTACTTATATGAAGCACTGCTCTAAGTGCTTTACATAAAGTCACTTGGTACAACCATTTGAGGCTGCTATTATTATCCCCACTTTACAGCCAGAAATCTGATGTTACAGAGTTTAAGTAACTTGCTCAAAGTCATACAAAGGTACAGCTGGATTTGAACTCAGTTTCCAAAGCCCATGCTCATAAGCATACTGCCTCTATGAAAAAAATCAGATGTTTATATTCTATGACAACTTCCCATGCTTTAAAATCTATCTTTAAAAGGGTTTTAAAGTAGTATGGTGAAAACTCACAGTAGATAACCAAAATTTTGTTGAATGAGAAATACTGTTACTAAATAATTACTACTACTGCATATTCACGTACGAACGAACATGTTTTCCTCCCATATGATCTTAAAGTCTATTCCATAAAAACCTTAGTGCTCAGCTCTGGCTGGTGTGGTCAGTGAGTTGAGCACTGGCCTGAGAACCAAAAGGTCGCCAGTTGAATTCCCAGTCAGGTACATGCCTGGATTGCTGGCAGGGCTCTGGCTGTGGGTGGGTGAGAGGCAGAGATGGATGTTTCTCTTCCTCTTTTTCTCCCTCCCTTCCCATCTCTCTAGAAATAAATAAAATCTTAAAACAAAACAAAACCCACAGTCCTCAGATTATTCACCTTCCTTTTACACCAAAAACATAATAAAATACGTATGAAATACCTTCTAGATTTGTAGTATCTTTCAATTACGAAGCATTTCAAACTTAGCATTACTAAAGTCTTTATAAAATTTTGACATTAAAACATGCATGGATTTTAAATACCTAAAGACAAATATACACAAAATACATACTTGTACATATAAAACCAGAGTTCACCACATCTTTATTCCCTCTACTCTAGAGGTTATCAACTGGAGGTGATTTTGTCCCCCAGGAGACATCTGGCAATGTCTGGAGACATCTCTGGTTTTCACAACTGGAGGCTGGGAAAGGGTGCTACTGGCATCTAGTGGGCAAACATTATCCACAGCACAAGACAGCCATCCACAATAAAGAGTCTTGACATTTTGGCCTGAAATGTCAACTCACATTAATCAAGTCCTAAATAAGACCCAAGTACATTACCCAACTTATACAAGTTCTGACCAGCGAAGGGCAATAAAACAAAGTTAATATAGAGTCTACCAAACCACTATTCACAACAGGAAATCATTTCCTTGTACCCATTCACCACCTACTTGACTGAAGACACACAACAATGAAAGGGTATAAAGTAAACCCTTTAAATGGTTCAGCAGTTCTTCCCTTCCTGAAGTTTCACTTTGAAAACTAAATATTCAACATTTAACAAGGATTTGCAAGTAAAGGAAAATGGCAGGCATTCCTAAGTGATACAAAACTTGCCCACCAATTAAACTTCAAATGCTCTTATTCTCATTAATTAATCCCCAACAAATTGAGGGGAAAAAAAGGTGGTCCTTAAACCCCTTGCTTTTTGTATAAAACAGAAATGGTTCAAGACCATCATATTATATTAATATACTATGAAGAAATTTTTTAAAAATCTGCTCCTTTGTGTTCCTGTTCAGCACATGAACCCCTCTCCCAGTCCCTTCCCTTCCCATTTGACCTACTCCAGCCAACACCCAGCTCAAATCCAGTCCACACAAACCTCAGTCTTCCAACTTTTACACTCTGGCACGGCAATAAACCTACAAGCTTCTCAGGGGAAAGAAAGGGTTTATATGCAACTACCTGTCTTCAGAATTAAAAACAACCAATATGGTACTGACAGTTCCTGTAATCTGTTTTCTGGCTATACCTCTAATATAGTAGGAATATTTAACTCTGCCCAGGAAAAGAAATGAGAGAGGAAAAAGAACAAGTTTCACCTCCTCTTCACTTTCTTTATCTTCATCCTCTGAAGACTCTTCCTTGTTTTTCTTTTCATCTTCATCACTGCTCGACTCATCTGACAGAATTTCAGGACATTTGGTTCGCTTTGCTTTCCTTGACATTCCAGAACTGTTCCGTTCCTTTTTGCTGCCTTTGCTAGAAGTTTTTTTAGATTTTGGCAATGGCTACATAAAATAAAATAAGTCCCAATAAGGTATTGTATTTCCAAGTCAATCAACTGTTTATGAGACCTACTTCAACTCAATTTTTCTTGTTCTTATCTCAAGATATTTCCAAGCTTAGCAGCTTTAGAGAATAATTCATTTTTAACTTAATGTGTCATTAATCTTTTTGTCTCAACTACCCTTTCACTTGTATTCTAAACACCTAGGCAAGAGACACCTTGCAAACGTTTAAATACACATTCTATGTTTTGACATGGGACTAGAAGCCCAAGTACACACTGTGTTAAGCTCAGACAGTTGTTTACACTTTATCAAGATATTCTGAATTAGACCTGTAACCTATTTCATTTCTATAGACATTAGCCACTGCCAGAGAAGGTTCCTGTTGTAGGGGGATCCTCCAAAGGGCTGGGAAGAACCATCCATAAAGTAAAAATCTCACCGTACATATTCTGAATTTTATGAACTATACAGTTTTATATTCATATTACCTCTGAGCTCTGCTTTCAATAATGCCAGCACTGTATTCCCACTGATGACTGGAAACATGCAGTAAGTACTAAGTGTGTTAATTATGAAACCAAGAACCATAAAACAAGTACATCGTTCTTACTTTGATGATTAAAACACGTTTAAAAAGCAGAGTACATCATGTGAGGAAAATGATTATGTAAAACAACAAATTTAATTTTTAAATGCTTTCTTTGGGGAGAATTTGCTAACTTCTGAAACTGAAAATCATAAAATAACCCTACATAAAGGATCTAAAAATATATACACTAAGGAGTTAAAATTGCTTATTTCTGAAATTATGAGTATTTTTATTTTTGCCTATATTATTTTCTGCAGTCAACAGGACCATTAAGAAAAATTCCATAATGTAACCATAAGATGCACAATTGTATGAATGTCAGTGATAACTTTAGGCAATACTTTTTATGAAACTAGCAGAACCACAGGTCCCTTCTTTCAAGAATTTCCAGTTGTAGAGGTCCCTGTCACGTGCACAACAATTAAGAGAAAGTGGCTGCTTGTGTAACGTAGTATTCTCAGGTGATCTACAATCTACAGAATAGCCTCTAACTTGCCCGAACAACCTACCTACCCTTTTCAGAACAGATTGGGAGACAGCCAATCTAGGTCACTCCAGAAATTTTAAGTTAGTGGACCAAAGATATTTGTCAGAGACATTCTGTAAAGAAACTTTCTTGAATGAATATAGATATCCTTGTTACATGAACTATTACCATTACCAGAAAACAAATACATTTAGATAAAGTCTTTGATATCCCTGTTTGGAGAAAAGGTAACTCTCACTGTCTAAACTTGCACTACTCACTTGCGCATATGAAATCCAGGGTTCAAATGTTTTTAGAAAAATATGACAACCCTCACTGTCCTCAGCTCAGGAACCAAATGCAGGTAGTGAGAATATGATCGGTACATGAAATTAGTAATATGAGGACTAGAATGGGTACTAAATAAATCTACACAGGAAAATAAAAGCTTTTAAATCATTGAAGTAACCAGTCAAGAAAATGCAACTTCCAAAAATAAATAAGCTAAAATAAAAAATAGTAACATATAAGTGCTTTAGAATTTTCCTACACTGGTTTTAAAATTAGTTTAATCTATTAATCTGAATCCAGGGTCAACAGTACCATCCCATTTTGTAAATAAAATCTGATAAACAAATAATCAATGTGCAAACACAAAAGAATAGTAAAACAACATTAATTCAACAATATTAAGATTATAGAGGAGAAAAAATTAGTACCAATGAGTTCAGTGTTTTCCTTAAGAGATGAAGTATATGGTAGCATAGAAAACAACTTAAGATGCCACCCAATTAAGTAGTAATCAGAATCAAATATGAAAAGTTAAGGTTCTATAAGGAAGGATAAAACAGTCATTCTTGAAGTGTGGTTCATGGACCCTGGGGTTTCCTGAGAACTTTTCAGAAACATATGAGGTAAAAACTATTTTCATAATATCAAGACATTTATTTGCTCTTTCGCAGTGTTGACATTTACACTGATTATATAAAAGTAAAGGTAGGTAAAACTGCTGGCACCTTAGTATATTCACGAATCAAAGCAGGGCAGCAATGTGCTAGCAGTCACTATATTCCTCACAACCACACACTAACAGGGAAAAAAAGGTGTTTCACTTTTTTGATGAAGCAGTAAATATTAACTATATTAAATACAAACTTTGGAGTACGTGTCCTTAGAATACCTAACAAAATGGAAGGTACAACAAACATGAAGTACTTCCTGTACAAACTGAAGTTCACTGGTTTTCTCAAGGAAATACACTTGCGCTATTGAGATGTGACCTAAGCTAGCTACTTTTTTCATGGAATACTGTTAATAATGGAAAAACTATGCCTATTTGGACTTAGATATTTGACAAATATTGACAGATATATTCTCAAAAATGAAGGGCATGATCCTGTCAGATCAAGGAAAATAACTACTTATTTATTACCAATGATAAATTTCAAAGTTCAAGGGAAATTTAGAACTTTGGAAAACTAATTTCTACTACCATGAACTGAAGGCCTTGCAATACCTAAAGATTTTTCAGGTGAGATGACAGCTGTATTAAAGAATGTGACTCACCAACAGTGTTTAATGAAATGAATGTGCCAACATTTGGAAGATATGCATAATTCAGGGAACCGATATACCCCAAATGGTGAATGCATATTACAAAATCATGCATACAAGTAAAAGGTCCAAGTTCATTAACATGATATCACATGCCACATTACAACTAACCTTTAAGAAACTACCACTGAAAAGTTCGATGTTACATTAAAGGAGAATATCCACAATTTTTAAAAAAGGTTTTTAAAATGCTCCTTTTTTCTAACTATTGTATTTTGCCATGTATAATGCATACCCACATTTTGTGTACATTAGACACAGGATTATTATGCCCATTATTGTGCCCATGACATGTAATCATTGTGCCCATGGATAATACACATCCTTACATTTCTTTCAAAAAATTTGGGCAAAAAGTGCGTATTATACAAGGCAAAATACGGTACATAACTTTGAGCAGCTGGGCTTTCTTCACATACTTCAAGCAAAGCAATACATCGTAACAAATTAAAATGCAGAAGCAAATGAGAATATAGCTATCTTCAGTCAGACATGAACAGATTTCATACAAAATATTACTTTTGTTTCCATGCAATGGGCATTCTACTGAGAAGTTTTTAAGTTTGAACTTAGAATGCAGAATACATCAGAATAGCCCATGAAAACAAAAGCTCGTGGAGTCCTCATTCATTTTTAAGAGGGTAGTGGAGTTCTCAAACCAACACATTTGGTTTGAGACACAACACAAAATCAGCGAGGAAAAGAATATAAAAATATCCTTCATAACTTTGGAAACTTAGTAATTGCTTCTGGGAAAGTGTTCAACTTGTCGAATTCTGAAGCAGCAGAGGTCTAGCCACAGTAACAGTATAGAAAAACAGAAAGATAATATCTTGATAATACCTCATTTTTAAGTAAGCCAATTTGAAATCTCCTTGAAAAATCACTGTAACCCTTAGGTTTGTAGATACATGATGCAAATATTACTTATCTGTCCTTGTCCAGATACTGATAAACAGGACCAGGAAAAGACAAAAACAAAGCCCAGAGTTATTTTCTGGTTTCCAACCTTTAGGCCTTCTTCCCTTGCCGACAGTGTTCCCCTGAATCCCTAGACCCTCTAGATAACTTCACAATTTCTTTCCTTTCAAAATGAGGAAGGATATGAAAATACTTGCTGATGGACTTAAAACTGAAAATGCAAGGTCATATAAAGTAACACTTCAACAGACATTTTAAGTCAATGATGTTATTTGTTACTATTAAACAATTAGGGCAAACCTAATCTAGATTTTAAGAAGAGTAGGGTGAACGATAAGGAAATTTTACATCTCTGCCAAAATCTTGGATTCTGCAGAGGATTCTCAAAACCAAATCCAAGAAACATATTAAGAGTCAGCTTTATGTCACTTTTACATAACTGTATTCCAGCATCTAGAAAACATCCAGTCTAATAAACCCCCATCTTGTCTTTCAAGACCTGATTACAGATTGCATACCAGCACACCTCATCCTCAACTCAATCTGTTTCTGTTCTTCCCATGCCTTCTAGATGTATAACTCTGGATACTTTACTTCTGGCCCACCTGATATTTAGTTAATAACTATTTTTCTTAATCTTATATCCTTTATATCTGATGAGGGAGAACATATCCATATGCCTTCTGTGTCATTTCTATCATGACAGTGCTGAAGAAAAGTCAGTGGAATGCATATATAGTCTTTAAATATAGATGATTTTACTGAATGTTGACAGCAATGCTAACTAAATTGTTCCACAGAAAAGAGAAACTAGGAAAGGCTATAAATAACTGATTGTTACTAAAATAATACAAAATGGTCCTCACTTTGCCAGAAGGCTTTGGATGCATTAAGAAATTCAAGATCCTCTTCACCAGTTCACTATTTACACCTGATCTCTCCAAATCGAGAACCTCACAGATGCTTTTTAGCATGGCATTTCTAAATCTGAAAAAGAAAACAAAAAGGTGATTATGTTTTAAAGTTTATAAACATTCCCCATGATATAAATGCAATAGTTAACCAAACTGTCTAGGCTACCAACATTAAGAGTATCCAATGTTCCTCTGAATCTCAAAAGTACCCTAATAACCTTGATTAGTGTACAAATACAACCAAACAAGATTATTTAAAAATTGAAAACCCCATTTACCAATTAAACTCTAAAAGTATTAAAAGAATACCTAATTACTAGAAAATAATATAAAGTTTTCAATTCTGTAACATTCATGAACTTGATCTTTCTTCTGTCTGCTGATTGTGACTAAATATTGCATTCCCCAACCTCAGTATTCCTACCAAGTTTCAGTGAAGAAATACATAATAATCTTTATTATCTAGGGTCTTAAACTACAGAAAACTTAAAGCTCTCATATATCATCTTGCTTGCAATATGGAGAAGGATACTGTTTCTATCAAATTAATTATCTTCAAAAGCTTATAGTTACTTAAATGGTACCTATAAGTGGAGGAACAGAGTGGGTGACAGAAGTGAGAGTTTTCATTATATTCCCTTTAGACCGTCCGAAATTTGGACTGTGAACGATTTCCCTATGTATATCGTTCTTCTAAGAAACAGAAATGTCTTGAGTTTTCAATAATCTTGACAGCCACTATCTACTGGAAAGTAATGAATATACCAAGTTAATGGCTATGAAGACAAATCAGGTCTTGGCATTTAAAGCAGAAAGTCAGCATTCTACTAAAAATGTATGGGTCATTACAGTAAATGTTTAAAATTAAAATATAAAGCACACTGATCAAAATATGGTATTTATAAAAAGAGCTTACTTTTTCAACATTTCTTCCTTCTTTTTGTATTCACTACTTCCTTTTTCAAATGGAAAGCCACTGAACTGACCCACATTCTTCTTTAATGAGGACACCTGAAAGTGGTTCTTATTATTAATTCTACTTATTATTTAGTAATGTACACACAAAAAAATTCAAAGCCAACATCTTTATTTTCCTATCCGTCTCCAAGTTACAATATTGGTTTATGCAACATTTCTTACAATTAAAAACTGTACTAATTACTAAAACATTAACATTATAACAGGCTTACAAACTTTATTTTTTGAAAATGACAATTTGAATGAATTTTCATCTAGCAATTTTTACCGGTAATCATAAAACCACAACTTAATGTAATCTGACCATATCAGGGGATGTGGAAAGTTACTACCTAAGAAGACATCCTTTCCCTCAGTAATAAAAAGTTACAAGTAATAGCAAAAGCAATGATTTTACTCTTTGAAAAGAACAGAACACCTCCAAATGAGATAACATGCATGAAAATAAATTATACCATGCCTCGGATATTCTAACCTAACAACGTCAAATTTTACTTTTACCCATGTACAGTTCCAAAGCAAAGCTTCAATTATGTGGAATACTGAAGTTGTGTGTGCAGCACAGTAGCCCTTGGATAAAGTTTCAGACCATGGATACTGTAGTCTGAAAATACTATAATTCTGGAAATAAAAACGTGTAAGTTTTGTATGCTATGGAACGGAACCCACTGGCTTAGAATTTTGCAGGCAATTCTAAATAGCTTAATGAAATCTTAAGGCATTCCAATGGGACACAAATTATCCCTTTGTGGTTCCCCCTTATCTGAAGGGGATACATTCCAAGACCCCAGCTGAATGTCTAAAACAAGTTATTCCCAAACCCTATATATATATACACACCTATCATAAAGTTTAGTATGTAAATTAGGCCTAGTAAGAGATTAATAATAATAGCCAATAAATAAAATAGAACAATTATAATATACTGTTACTAAAAGTATGTGAATGGCTTTGGGATCATTATTAAGTAAAACAGGTGTTACATGAACAAAAGCATTGCGACAGTGAGAATCTCATAACCAAGTAAGACCTCATACTAAGTGACTAATGGGCAAGTAGAGTAAACAGCATGGATACGCCAGACAGAGTCATATCTCAGGCTTCTTGCCCATCAGTCACTTAGTAGCCAGCTTGGATGAACTGCGGTGGTATCTCAGTGCTTTTGTTCAAGTACCTTCATTTTACTTAATAATGGCCACAAAGCACAAGACAAGTGATGCTGGCAATTCAGATATGCCAACAGAAGCCATAAAGTGCTTCCTTTAAGTGAAAAGATGAGTATCATACAGTATAATAAGATATTTTGAGAGAGACTACATTCACATAACTTTTATTATAGTACATTGTTATAACTGTTCTATTTCAATATTGCTTATGGTTAATCTCGTACTGTGCCTAATTTATAAATTGTTTTTTCCTATCTATACCTATAACAAAGTTTATAATATGCACAGGGTTCAGTACTATCCTCAGTTTCAGGCATCCACTGGGGGTCTTAAAATGTATCCCATACAGATAAGGGAGACTACTGTAAAATAATCCAGTAAATAAAACACTGATATATTTGTACAAATCTATTGGCAAGGAAGTACCACCTAATTTATCAGATATTTGCTCAAAATAATATACAATTATATTTATCATTTATTCTGAATGACTAAAAAAGCCCAAAAATATAACTTCTTATACAATTAAAAAATCACTAAAGTCATCACAATCTGACTTCAGTGAGATTCACAATCAGTTTGGCATAAAAATAACTTCACTAGAAAGATCCTTGGATATTGCAATCCTAATTGTTAATACCCAGCTATGTATCTTCTGATAAGATATTTTAAAAGTATGTGTCTCAGTCTGCTCACTTGTATGGTATGGAAATTAAACTATCTGATCACCGAAGTCCTTTCCAGGTCTAAAATTATGCTTCTGTTGTGAAGTATTTTAATACATATTAGTACAGTAAATGTGCTACTAGGTTGAAGCTATAAAAAAGGTCTTACTGTGCCTGGTCTGTTGTAAAGCAGTTTATGTAGATTTCTAAGTTCATCTGTTTTCTTCTTACTCAGAAAGAAATGTATCCTTTCAATTTCACAAAGTTTCTGCCCCTTTCCTAGCAAAAAATACCGTAATAATTAAAGTTAAATACCATTACATGTTTATACATTTACAAAGTCAATTTAATGAAAATTATTTTTAGAGCATAATTTATATAACTTTTACTCTAATAGGGCAAACTAAAATAATAATAAACATTGGTAAACTACTTAGTTAGAAACTAAGCACTACTACATATCATTTTGTATATTTTAGGCATTTTCACCATAAAATGAAAGAACACAGAATAAACTTACCTTGTGCAATTGTAAATGGCTCTCTTTGTAAAGAAGAGACTTGCATTGTCAACCTCTCGACTTTTTTCTTTTCCCTCTTGCCTTCCACGATAAGACTCTTTTCTAAAAATTAATTTAATACTTCTTAAATGACAAAAAGCTTAAAGAATATATTTTTACTGGATAAACATGTAGAAAATAACCACAAAAACCTAATACCTTACTCTTCTCCGCAGGAGATTTTTGAGAAAAAAATTAACATAACAGATATGAAAATACTTGATCAGTCAACAGCAACATCATTTTTTTTAGAATAACAGTATACTTACCTGGCAACCTCACAGGGATCCAATTTTTTTAAAAAATCAGAAAGCAAACAAACTTTTACCCAACTACAATTATTGCTATGAAAGTCCAGTCAGTTTGTGAAAAATCACCAAAGCCCTCACTTAGCTTATTCTTTGATTAGCTGTAATTCTATGAATTAGAATTCAATTTACTGTACCTCAAAAACAGTTAAGAATAAAGATTATAAGAACTTCAAGAGACATATAGAGATAAGCAGTAATTTAGTAGGCAGATGGGAAAAAAAAACAAGGACCTTAAGTGAGGCAAAGCAGCCCGGAGTTACTATGGATAGAATAAAATTCTACAAGTTTACATTTACTGGAATCAACCAGGAGAGGATTTGTGTTGCTTTGTAGTATAATAAAGGACATTCACAATTATGATCATAAATCATTAAAATATTAATTCTATTTAGTCCAGACTGCTTTTTTTAAAAAACTAGAAAATATACTTAAAACACTAAGCCTGATTTTCTAAAACCACTTACCCAGTTTCTGAGATAAAGTCTGAGATAAATAACAGCACATTGTACTGTATCATTGGAGATCCTTCCAATCATTTAACTGAATGCTTGTTTTGTGCAAAGCTGCACCAGATACTAAGGGGGATTGAGTAGATGATTAAGACATTGACTTTATCTTTTAGGTTTTACCTGGGGGGTAATGAAACACAAATATTGTACTCCAAAGTAGGTAAAATGCCTTTCCTAAAGACACAAATAGTTCTGAAAGTTGAGGAAAGAGTAAGTATCTTTAGATCAGGGAAAAAGGACCAAAACATTGGAGCTGGCTTTGAAGGACAGCTGAGATTTGGAGATGTAAGGGTCTGCACAGAAAGAATTAGGAGAAAGGGATTATAGCAGGTATATTTTGGCAACCGTGTACAGAAGAGAAAGCACTCAAAAGCAACCTGTTTGCTTCCTTTCCCTGAGTGATTTAAACCATTTAATTGAGTTAGATTACCACCTATCAGCTAATAATTTCCTTGGTCCACCTCTAGTTCAGAGTTTCCCCCAATCTGAGTTTCAACATGGCTGCCAACTGGACAGCTCTGTTCATGTCCTGCGGGGTACCTAACCCAGTGCATCCAAAACAGAAGTTATATCATTTCCAAACTCACTCCCCTTGGTGAACTCTCTCTTAGAAAACAATATTATTGACCCAGCTGCCACAGGCAGAAATCTAGGAGTCATCTTTTACCAGACATCCCCTAACCTCTGCCAAGAAAACCAAGATAAATCAGTTCCATCCCCTATTTGGTACAGAATTCCCTGCCTTGTTTCTTTTATGCCTCAGTAGTAGACTTAAATTTTCAGGGCTAAACAGGATACAATACTCAGAATTTTAGAACAAGGGAAAATATAAACTGGAACAACTACAAAGTGCTTGGGACTATTTTAACAATTTTTATGTTGAAATTCACCATCTCTGTGGTATTCAAACCCTGTCTTTTAAAAAGACTGAAAAGATTAACAAAAAAAGACTGGAGGAAAAAGTCCTTTTTGAAAGTCTTAGACTAGTAGATATTGCAGCCAGTCTTGTTATTGTATAATTGACAATTAAAAAATAACTTTTCTAAGCATTTTTGTGCTTAAATGGGGTCATGCTCCCTTCTTAAAGCACCTACCACTTGAAACAAACAAAAGGCATACCATTCAGTGTAATCTCAACCCAGACAGTATTTATAAAAAGCTGACCATGGACTGATTTTGGCTTAAAAGAAATTAACGGTTAAATCTGCTGTGGGGAAGAAAACTTCACCTGTCTTCCCAAGTTTGGCTGCGTTGTAAGCACACCTAGACTTGGCCGGTATCAAAGAATGTACCTCTGATACAGATTTTAAAGTGGTCAGAAACATCTTAGGAAGCTGGCACTGCCTCCTCTTCTTCGGACAAACTGATACAGTACCATCCCTTCATTCTGCAGGCTGCTTGTTTCATGTCCCCAGTCAAATGGTTAAAAATACGCGCCCTCAACACCCAAACCGAAAAGGCACCGAGCTCTTTATTTCATAGCTCACTGCTTTCATATGTAACTACAGACTTTCTCAAGTAGCAATAGCTTTCACCGGTGTTTCCCCCATGAAAGTAACTCCCCTACGCCTTTTAAAAGGACCTCTGCTGAAGTTTAGTAAACAAAGTATTTCCAGGACTAACAATAACTCAGTGTGTCGTTTTATTGAAGACATTACAATTACCTCAAAAAGCAAAAGGCTGTGTGCTTAAATCGTCAGAAGATTAAAACAAAACATCACCTACAAAGGTTAAGAGTTCTGAAAACAGACCTGAAACTTACAAACTTCCTGTCAACTGATGAGCTGTTATGAAAGTATAGTGAAGGTGAGCAGTCAACTGCACTCCAAAGTAATGTAATAACAGCGCTTACGAGTACTATTTTTTTAAACACTGGAATTCCCAAAATTAATTCTCTGCTACTGCTCAACACAAACACATAAACTTTGCATTCCTGCTGAAAATCAATCCCACTTCGTGCCTCTACGCGCAAAAAGAGCAAGGAAACTGTTTTCTGTAAAATCCATCACTTAGGGGACAGGACTTCCCACCCTTTTCTTCGTCCTCGTCCTCGTCTTCATCCTCGTCCTCACTTTCCTCTCTCGGGCCGGAAATTTCGGGTTCTTTCTCGGACGCAGGATGGTCAGTTGTTTCCTCTCCCTCCGCAGCAGGGCCGGAGGAGGACATGCTGTCCACCTGCAAACCGGAGAGAGCCAGGCGTCTCGTTCTCCTCGCCCTCGGCGGGAAGGATGCAGCAGCCCCCGCCACTACCCCGACCCTCCTCAGCCCCAGGAACCGGGGACCGCGGGAAACCCGACCTCAAAGTTGCCGTCCTCGGCAGCGGGAACAGCGAAGAGCCCTCCCCACAGGCGGCTTCCCTCCCGCTCAGCCCGAAGCCCCGGGATCCCCGAAGCGGGAATTCGCAAGGGGCCGAACCTCCCCCCCCACCACCCGGCCGCGCCGTATCCCTTCCCCCGCCCCAGGCCGCGGTCCAAATGGCCGCGGCGGAACGGGCGGGCCCTGCAGCGAGCACCCCACCGCCTCTCTGCCCCGAAGCGGCCCTCACCGCTGGTCCTGGCCGCCGCGAACCTGGCGCGCCGGGCACAAAAAGGCTCCGGAATGCTGCGGCGGGCGACGAAGAGAAGGCGCGCGGGACGCTGTCTGGCGTGACGTTCGCACCGCGCTCTCGGCTCCCCAGAATCAACAAGATTTTCAAAATGGCGGTTCGGGCAAGAAAGCGGGAATGCGGTGACCAATCAGGACCGCGAGCTGGGAGTTGGCGCGCGCGGGTCCGGGAGGAGGGGGCTTGCGGGGCGCCGCCTCGGGAAACCCGGGTGGCTGGGTGGGGCGGGGCTCCGAGGGGTTGTCCCGCCGCGGACGGAGGGGCCCAGCGCTCCTAACCGCACGGGGCTGCGTCTGGCGGACAGGCGGTGTCCCCGCAAGAGCTGGACGAAAGGAAGCTAGGGGGCCTGCGGGGAGAATGAGTCCACCGCTCGTACCCGGAAAAGAGGAATCGCGGTCACGGGGCCTGGGACGGGGCTGGTCGGGGGAGGTAGAGAAGTTAACAAGCCGCGGAGTCGCTGTCTACAGTATTTCACAGAGAGGATCGATCCCATTTAGGTTCTGGTGATGACTCCCGGTTCTTCTGTATTTCTGAGGACCTATCGCCTGTGAGGGGCACCGTAAGGAACAGGAGCTTGTCACGTCGGAAGTTCACGTCACCAGAGACGAATAGATTTTCAGACTGTAAATGTAGGAGGAAATTGTGTGTGTGTGTGTGTGTGTGTGCATGTGCGGTATAATAGAGGAAATAAGGTATTGCCCAGTCCAGACTTCTCCCAGAGTTCTAAACCAGCTCCGCAGATACATTTCGAACTCAGCATTTCAAAACCCAAAGCAGTATCTGCTCCTCCCCCCAATGTTGTCCCTTTCTGTAGGTGATTCCCTTCATTTTTCCGAAGTCCTAAACCACTAGCTGCCCAACTTAACAAGTATGATCCATCCAAATAAAAAAAAAAAATTGCCTGAACGGACTCGGTTGGAGGGCAAAAGTTGGACATTTTCTTTGAATCTCTCCTTTTCTGTGCACCCACTGAAAACGTAAGCAAATCCTGTCACTTCTACCCTTAAATTTTATACCATTTCCCACTTCACCCATGCCATTCAAATCCTGTCCTTTTGCTTGGGTTTTCATACAGCCAGTTACACAGCAGCCAAGGTGGTGGTGTTTTAATCAGATTGGATACTCTGTTCTTAAAACTCTGCAATGGCTTCCCTCATACTTGGAATAAAATTCAAAATACAGTGGTTTATAAGGTCCTACGTATTTCAGTTGCTGACAATCTTGATCTCATCTCTCCAACAAAGTTAGCTGTTTCAGCCACACAAGCCTTCGGGTTTCCCCACAAAGCCAGGCTCATCCCTACCTTCCAACTTTTCACTTACTTTTTTCTGCTGGAACTGCTTTTCACTCAGAATCTTCAGATGATTTCCACCTTCACATCATTTAGCTCTATGCCCAAGTGCTTCTCCTCCCTCAGTACTACCACTGTTCCTTTCCCATTGTTTTTACTCATTCAGTCATTCATTCATTCAAAACATGTATTGAGCTTCTACTAAATAAGTCTCTGCCATTTTCTAGCTTACTGCCATTGTCTAGCTTACAGACAATGAACTGATAAACAAGTGGATATGCTGTAAAGTAAAGCAGGGTAAAGGAAATAGTAAGTGCCAGTAGGGTGGATGGGATTTTATTTTATGTACTTGATAATTAAGGAAGATCTTGTTAAAAGATGATATTTGAAAAGAGATATTAAGTAAATGAGAGCAGTGAAGACGACATATCCTAAAGAATTCTGTGAAGTGTGGAATGTGGGGCATGAGAGAGATGTTAATAATGACTTTGGATTTTTGGTTCAATTACCAGAAGAACCAAGTAGCTATTTGCTGAGATGAGGAAGACCTCAGGAATTGGGGAGGGGATGCAGGGCTTTGCAGGGTGCGGTATGCGGGGGGCAGGGATGGGTAATGAAGAAGGGAATCAGCTCTTTTGTTTCAGATATGTAAAGTTTGAGATTCCTGATAGCCTTTAAATGGAGATCCAGAATATTCAGCTGGATGTGAAAGTCTGACATTCAGAAGAAGCTCTAGCTCAAGTTATAAATTTCACAGCTGTCAACATGTCGATGGTATCTAAAATTCTGAGACCCGATGAGATCGCTACAAGAGTGAACACTGGTATAGATAAGGAAAGGGTCAAGATTATACCTTGGAGCTCTTCAACACTTAGAGGACCAGGAGAGGAAGAAGAAGCAGCAAAAGACAGAAGGAGCAACTGTAGCCAGTGAAGTGGGAAGAGAATCCAGTGAAACTTGGGTCTTAGAAGCCAAATGAATAACAAGTGTCTAAGAGGGAGAGGGTGATTAACAGGGGCAGAAGCTGCTCAGAGTTCAGGTGAGATGGGAACTGAGAATTGACCATTGACATAACAATGATGAGTTATCCAAGATTGACAACAGCAATTTCTGTGGGTGGTGAATATGAAGGAGAGAAATGTAGGCAAGGAATGGATTCAGACACTCTTTTCAGGAATTTTGATGTTCAGGGGAGCAGAAAAACAGCAGATAGCTCAAAGGGAGTTTGGCTTTGAGGAAGGAAGATATTACTGTATGTTTATAGGATGATGGGAATGAATCAGTTGAGAGGGGAAAATTGATGAAAGATGGTGGGCAGAAACAGCTGGAGACAAGCAACCTAAGGTGGTGGTGGTAAATGTGTCAAGTTGGGTTCTCTGTAAGCAAGCAAATGCCAAAGCAGAATTTGAGGTGCCAGATATTTATTAGGGGTCAGTACCTGTGAAAGGAAGCGGGTAGGAAGTGGGATTGGACAGAGGAAGAAGTCCAACTGTGAATCAGACCTGACGAAACCTCAGCCTGCCCTGTGGTTGCTTTGGAGTGAGTACTGCTGTTCTGAGTGTCCTGCCTGACTGGCTCTTATACTCCAGCCTTGCTCAGTCACTGCATGCAAGCTGCCTTAGGAAGGACATGGCCTCAGGTGAGGTAACTCCGCAGCTGTGGCAGAGTCCGACAGAGCTGACAGCTGGAGGCTGCTGACTGTAGGCTGTGCAACTGGGCAGCAGATCCTTCGTTGATGGGAGATCTGGGTTGCACATTTCCATGTTTCCCACAGGAGATGAGACAGGACAGAATCTAGTGCATAAGTGGAGGAGTCGTTCTTAGTTTCTACACAGTAACAAGAGGAAACATGGAGGATATGGGTACCAATGCTGTGTGGAGGCTGGCAGTTGCAGTGGGAGTTGTAGAAGTCCTTATTCCACTAAGTTTCTCAGTGAAATCAGGAGCAAAATCACTGACAATGAGTCAGTGTGGGAGAGAAGTGTTGAAAGTTTCAGGAGAAAGGAAATGTGAGCTAGTTCCTTAGGAGGAAGGGAGATGGACAGGTTAGGGAATATCAAATGGTTGCCAGGAAGCTGTAAGGAGGGCCAAGTGAGGATAGTGGCCATGAAGTCAAAGTGAGATCAGTCAGTACTATTGTTTCTCTCCAGCCAAGTTCAGCTACTCAGGAGTAGGTGTGAAGATGGCAAAGATGTGGGTTTAATCAGGTTAGGATTTTGCCAGGCAAATATGAAGACAGGAGAGAAGGGTAAGTGAAGTGAGGATGTGGGCAGGGCAATAAACATGATGGTACATAGAATCTGCGTTGAGGAGGGAGGAAAATAAGGACATGAGAGAGGCGAGACTTGGTGAAAATGGGGCATTATCATGAGGTAAGATCATTATTTCTTCGTTACTTTTATAGCTACCTGAAAATGTCATTGTCTTCCCCAGTAAAATAGTAAGTTCCTTATAGCTGCAGGGGACTCTCCTATGCATCACGATACTCTCAGCACCTGAAGCAGTGCCAAACAAACAGTAAGTGGTCAGTGGTATTTGCCAAATGAATGCAAAACAACTCTTACTAAACTTTTATTATGATTCAGAACATTTTTTTTGTTTATTGAGATGGTATGTTAGGGTAGGACAGGTTATTTCAGCAAAAGATTTTTAAAAAAATATATTTTATTGATTATGCCATTACAGTTGTCCCATTTTCCCCCTTCATTCCCCTCCACCCTGCACACTCCCTCCCACCCACATTTCCCCCCTTTAGTTCATGTTCATGTATCATAAGTTCTTTAGCTTCTACATTTCCCACACTACTCTTGCCCTCTCCCTGTCTATTTTCTCCCCACCTTCTATGCTACTTATTCTCTGTACCTTCTCCCCACCCTCTCCTCCCACTCCCCTGTTGCTAATCTTCCACATGACCTCCATTTCTGTGGCTCTGCTCCTGTTTTAGGTGTCCTCTTAGTCTGCTTTTGTTTTTGGTGTGGATGTTAATAACTGTGAGTTTGCTGTCCTTTCACTGTTCATATTTTTTTATCTTCTTTTTCTTAGATAAGTGCCTTTAACATTTCATATAATAAGGGCTTGGTGATGATGAAGGCCTTTACCTCAACCTTATCTGAGAAGCGCTTTATCTGACCTTCCATTCTAAATGAAAGCTTTGCTGGATAGAGCAATCTTGGATGTAGGTCCTTGCCTTTCATGACTGGAATACTTCTTTCCAGCCCCTTCTTGCCTGTAAGGTCTCTTTTCAGCAAAAGATTTTTTAACAGCAATTCAACAGTTTTTTTTTTTGTTTGTTTTGCTTTTTAAACAGCCAAAGTTTATTTCTTATTCTGTAAAGCTTCCTGTTGTTTGGGGCAACTCCCCAGGGCTTCCATTCACGTGGTTTATATCTCTAGGCTACTTTGATCTGCTGGATCCACTATCTCAACACAAGTCCTTGGTGTTCGTGGTGGTCAGGCAAGACTGCAGAAGAACTCATTCCTGCTCTTCTGTGATTCTGCTCATTCTCCAGTGGTGCCATCAGTTCTCTGACTGCCAAGACTACAAGCAATAGGGGGCACATGTGGAGTAGTTGGTGAGCATTTCTGTCTCTGCACAGAAGGGGCTAATAATTGCAACCAGATAAGGTACAATTGCAGTGAACAGGGAATGTGCCTGAAAATATGTTAGTTTTATTTTTGAAATAGAGGGTAGGGCAAAAAGTAGGTTGATAGTTGTTCGTATGGAAAAATAATATAATAATAAATAATAAACAATAAACTTTGTTTCACACACTCACAATTGTAAATCTACTTTTGCCCACCCTGTTCTAAAACCCTGGTTCTTAATGTTTTTCCCATTTTGCCTTGAGTTTTTATATGAACTGTACACCTATATCTGCCTTTCTTATACACACATCTAGTAGCCCTTACATACACACACACATACACATATCTATCCTTTCCAAACTATAAGCTTCCTAAGCTTCATGGACAGAGACAAAGTGCATGCTATTTTTTCTTTCCCAGTACTTGGCACAGTGCCTAACACAGTAAATACCTTAAACATATTTGTGTAATTGAAATGCATCCCCTTTTGGTTCTTAGACAGTGGCTTGAGTCTGTTGTCTGGCTGCTATTTAAAGACCTTCCAGCAATATCAACTCAGTAAATGAATATGGCTTGAATAAGCTGAGGGCAGATTCTTATTTAAACCTGGTCATAAATATAAATATAGTGACACATTTGGTTCTTGTATAAACAAGACATCATACTCTATTTGGGTAGAAAGAATTAGCTGAAGTACACAATTTAGTAATTTGAGATTAGGTTTGAAAATATGTGAACACAGAACTACCCAGTTGGTTGGTAAATTGGATATTCTATCTGACAATGGCCAGGGAGGACTATTTAAGTCAAGCAATAGGAGGAAGTGAGGGAAATGCTGGTAAAACTTATAAAAGTTTAATAACAAAGGATAAAATGTTACCAATTAGAGAAGCATAGAGCTCTAGTATTGTTTCTTTTTTTATTTTATTTTTATTTTTATGTTTAGAGAGAAGGAAAGGGAGGGAGAAAGAGAGAGAGGGAAAGAAGCATCAATGTGAGAAAGAAACATCAGTTGCCTCTTGCATGCCCCCAACTGGGGACCTGGACTGCAATCCAGGCAGGTGCCCTTACCAAGGATCTAACGGGCAACCTTTTGGTTTGCTGACTGACACTCAATCCACTGAGCCATGCCAGCCAGGGCTCTTTTGTTCTTTGTGAAATATAATAAGATAATCTCTGTTGAAGGGGGCTTTTCTGCCTATGGACTAACTTTCAGGGCTTAGATTATATTTAATGCCATCACTGTTGGCTGAATCAGAACATCTGAGGCAGTAACAGTGTTTTCCACTACTATTTGGCTAGAAGTCCTCAACATATTCACAAGATTATCAAAATGGGATGTTATCTTAGAAAACAGAGTGTCTAGATCATACCCATGTTTAGCGGTCTCAATTAACTCCCACTGTCATAGGATAGAATTTGCTATTCACAAGTCAACCTATTTTTTCTGTTTTTTGTTTTGTTTTACAATTTATTGAGGTGTGATTAGCATGACATAAAATGCATGCAATAAAACACACTATCTGATAAGTCTGACATATGTATACAGCATGGAACCATGGCCACAATCTAGATAAGGAACATACCCATCACCTCCAAAGGTTTCCTTCGTGTGTGCCCTTTGTTCTCCTACCCTCTCACTTGTTCAATACCATGCCCTGGATAACGATTCATAATATTCTTTCTGCTACTCTAGGGAAAAATATGTCTAACTCTAAAATATTTTAATCTTATTTTGAATCTGGATTTTTAGAAATAAAACATTTATTCTTATAATTTATCCTTTAAGTAAACCAGGGAAGGTTTGGCTAGCTATTTGTTCCATAGGCAACTTGGGTTTTAAAAATTAAATTTAGAAGAAACAGATGTTTGCAAATTAGGAAAAGAAAGACTTTAAAAGGTGATGCTGCATCATACACACACACACACACACACACACACACACACTTGTGTATCTCCCGTCTTCATCTCAATTTAATACAGTGGTTGTCAAGTGGGGGGGTGCATTTTGCCCCCCCAGGGACATTTATACTATCTGGAGAAATTTTCATTTGTTACAACTTGGGGAAGGTACTATTGGAATCTAGTGGGTAGAGGGTGCTGATAAACATTCTGTAATGCACAGGACATCCTCCACAACAAGGAATTGTCTGGTTCCAAATATTATTAGCGCTCAGATTCGTAAGCACTGATAGAATGCAATGCAGTCTCTTTTCATAGCGTTCCACTAAAATTGGTCTCATAAAGGCCAGCAATGATCTCCTGTGAAATGTAAAGGCTTCTTTTGAATATTCCTACAATATTACTTCGTTTCTTTGCAGCATTTGGCGAGATTTACCATCCCCTTCTTTCAAAAAGTTTTTTCTTCGCTTGCATGACATTCCTTTCTTTTGGTCTGCCCTCCCGCCCCCATTGGCTATCCTTTCTGTGTCTTTCGACCTTGCGAATGTTGGTGTTTTCAGAGATCCACCTCTGCCTTTGGTTCTTTCCTTACACATGGTTTCCCTGGGTGATCTCATGCACATCCATGGATCAATGACCTCTAGATTTAAAAAAACCTAAATCAATATATTTAATGATTTACTTCTTCCTCAAGTATCATACTCTTGTCAACTGCCTAATAGATTTCTTCACTCAGCATTCCACCAATATCTGAAATTCAACATATCAAAAACTAAGTGCACGCTCTTCTTTAGCAAATCTTTCCTCTTTTTACTGATTTATATGATCACTTTGTCCACCTTGTTGTTCAAGCTTGAATATTTGAAAGCATCTTTGGTGTCTCCCTCTTCACAACCCCACATCAAATCCTCTCCATTGTAACCCTGTGTCTCTTATAAATATCTCCCATCTTTCAGGCCATATCAGCTCTCTCCTTAACTGTTGTAATAGCCTTCTTACTGGTCTCTCCCTGAAGCCTTGCCATTACTGAGAAACTAGGCCATCAAACAGGGAATAGTCTTGCAAATCATATAGACTAGCTAGTATGTTTGCCTAGCAAACGTAGATTAATTTTTTAAGAACTCAAACCATTGCCTTCTCCATGAAGCATTCCTTATGACTCTGAAGTTGAGACTCCTACCCCTTGCACTGTGTTCCTTTACTTCTTTGTTCATGTCTTTATTACAGTATTTACAAAACTATAATATAATTACTCATTGACATGTCTACTTTTTTAGTAAACACGTTGTCTGCCTAGAATACTCTTCCTGAAGAGCTGCCTTCCTCCCAACTTCCTGAAATACCTTCCATCCTCATCCCCAGTCCTATGTGAGCCACCATCCATATAATTGCATAGAGAGCTCTTGTTTTTATGTCATGACCGGGACACCCTGTCCTTCTTGACTAGGCATCTGAATCAGTAAGGCCAGTTAGTCTCCTCCCTGTGAACTTGAGATTGAGATAGACTGAGGATGAAAGTGAATTAGAATAAGGGAAGAACAGAGATTCAGGATTGAATTTAATTTCCAGTTCCAGATTGTTGAGGAAGACTGTATCCATTCCTTGGGCTTCCAGGTGGCAGCCCTGTTACCTACTAAATAATCCCCCTCCCCCATAATTTATTTGGATTGCATTTCTATCACTTGCAACCATAGAGTTCATATATCCACTATGAATTCAAGGGTAAGGACCTTGCCTTGGCCATCTTTGCATATACAGCACTTATCCTAGTGACATAACAGTACTATATAGATACAAAATAGATACTAGATACAAAAATATTTGTGGAATGAATCAATAAATAAAGGATGAAAGGAAGAAAGGAAAAAGTGATGAGAGGTTTAAAATAAGAGGAGAAGAGGAATAGAAATAAATTTTAAAAAATTGAGGCAAATAGAACTGAACTGAGAGAGACAGAGGCAGTGAATGATCTCAAAACAGCAACAAAAGAATAATGAGCATGATCTAGGGGTAAAATGTTTGGCTGTCTTGCTTTGGCTCTGCTTTCCGAAGCTTGTCCAGCCCTTCCCCCTTGCTTTCACCCTTGTGCATTTGTCTCAGAGTCAGGTGGGAGGGTCCAGCAGGGAGCCCTGCTACCTCAGATTACCCTCGCCTAGGCACTCACTGTTTCCACGAGATCTTCTGAAGACAGCCCACATAGTTACAACAAAGTAATTCAGCTCCCAGTGGCAGCCACAGATGTCTAGAACTAAGTGAATCTGGAAAACACGGCCTAAAGAAAGTAGCATGAACAGATGGATCCAGACTGAAGAAGGTCATAAAAAATTAGATGGGAGAAGTGAAAGATAGCAACAATAAAATAACTCGAAAGGAGAGGGAAGCTGTGGTAGGAGCACGCTGTTACATAGTAGGAAGTTTGGGATATATATATCAGACTAATTCCTATGTGTCAAGTTTTCTATTAGTCCACTTCTCAGTTACAAATCAACACGCTCTTTATTCTTGAACTGTATGACATAGAGTTACTGTGTAAATAAAATATTTCATTATTTTCTATCTCTTCTTTCCATTTGCTTCTATTATTTCCCAGTTGTTTACCACCACTGACTCTCCCCCATCCACCTTCCTTCAGGAAAAGTTTCTCTCTCTAGGGACTTGTCATAGGATTGAACTTGGATTTCCCAGAGGTGGTAGGTTCTACACTCTGGTATTCACTGACACTGTGCAGCTTCTGGAGCCCTTTTCCCTGATTCCCTCTCATCCCTAACCCCATCCTCCTTTGAGAAGGGCTACTACCGGAGCCAGCAATCCTTCTCAGGCAAAAACCTGATCTCGCCATTACCTTGCCTGTAACATTTCAATGTTTCCCCATTGTCTGTGGAATAAAGTGCAATTTTGAAAACATGGCCTAGAAAGCTCTCCATGATCTGGCGTCTGCCTACCTCTGTAGCCTTGTCTCTCTAGTCTTCCTTCCAGCCACTCCCACTGCCATCCCCAAGAAAAAATCCTCCAGCCATGATGAGCTTCTTCAAATTCTTTGAATTGACATGTTCCTTCTTACTTTTGGCTTTGTCTGTATGCTATACCCACTGCTGGAAAATTCTTTCTCCTCTTAGTCTCCTGTTCCAGGCCAAATTATACCCATTCTTCAGGTCTCAGTGTAAGGGTTGCTTCCTCTGGGCGTCATGTACACTGCCTTTCATGTGTGCTGCCCTCCATCTGAGCATCTAGTCTTCGCAGCCTGTTTGCTTGTCTATCCCCCTACTCAGCTTGGTGAGGTTGAGGATGTTGACTTCCTGATTAACTCTGGAGTCTCTAGCACCTAGCTGTGTCTCGAACTAACAAGCACTCAATAACTATTGGCAGAATGAATAAGAAGGCCGGGGTCTTTGTGCTAACCTCCCTTTACTTCTCTTTCTATGTCATCTAAACTGGTCCTTGCAATAACTTGTTTGATGAGTTTATCTTCTAATACCCACTTCCTGCCCAACAGAGAAACCTGACAATTCTAGTAAGTATTCTTTCCGCCCCCACAACCTTCAGATTAGGGGTTGTCAATCTCTAGCAGGTATTTGCATGACCAGGGCTGTGTAGTAAATCGGTTGCTTCCCATGTTAATTCCTAACATCCTTTATGCCTCTAACCTACTCCATAAATATATAGTATGTGGACAGGTGAATGAACAAATGGGACGCCATTTAACTAGTCACCTTCCACGTTCCCGGTAGGGATTATGCCCCTCCAGCTCCTGCATGTTACTGACAACAGCAACGTTTTCTCGGATCCTCTTGCATCGTTATGTTTAAATTACTCAGTATGCTTTGCCCATTGGCAGTTTGCTTGCCATTAGAACTCTCTGCGTACATCCACCTGTTCCTTTCCAGAAATCCTAAGTGAGAATTTCCAGAAATTCTCCAGAAATTTCTTAAGAGACCTGCGTCTCTCCCGAGTGAGAACGGAGGCTCAGAGCATGCTCAGTGTAATGAACTGTTCTGGCCCTGACTGGGAGCTCTGACAGGTGGCAGGTATCGACCACGCTGGCGAGAGAGGCTTGTCCTGTCTTGTACAGCTGAACATGTTTCCCCGGAGGCCGGTCTAAGGTCCTGGCAACCTAAGTAAGTGCAAACGCTGGGGATGTCTTCGTTTTAAAAACAATAAAACAGAAGGAGTTATTGTGAAAATTTAAAATGACTGGCAGGAGATTCTCAGAGCACAATCTACATGAATCTCAAGTGTTAAGTGATGCTGTGGTTAAGACGAATGCCGACGGAGGTGGGGATGAATGGAAGTGGTGCCTATCTTGAACCTCACTGGGCATACCAAGATTTTTAAAAGGATTTTCTGAGATTGCCCAGCCCCAGAATCTCAAGGACTTGAGTCCCTGCCTCTTTGCTAAGAGAGCGCCTCTCTGGGGGAGGCGTGTGCGCGTACGCGCAGGCGGAGGGCAGGCTCGGAGAGGGGCCACCGCTCTCCGGAATCAACAGCAGGGGGAGAAGGGAGCGCGGTGAAAGGCCGCGGGAGGGGAGAGGAGTCGGGCTGCAGGGGCAGGGCCGGAGGAGGGGGCCGAGACACGCTCTGGGGCTGGCTGCAAGAGACCCGAATGCCTCGGAGAGACGAAGCCGCTGCCGGGCGGAGCTGACAGCAGACGCCGAGCGGCGCACGCCCTCGCCGGAGCCCTGCGCTCCCGGGTCCCCTGCTCTTCACACCGACCTCGCGCTCAAGGTAAGGAGGGGCGCGGGGTGCAGCCTTCTCCCAGCGCGGCCGGGCCGGCGTACCGGGTGGGGTTCGGCCTCCTGCGCCCCTCCCCGGTCTCCTCGGCGCCCAGGAGTCCTGGGCGGTTGCCCGCAGAAACTCGCGACCCTCGCCATCCCCGCTTTTACTTAGCAGCGCTTAAGACCCCTGTCTCCTCCCGCTCTCACTGCCCTCCCCTTGGGCAGCTCCCGGAACCCCGCACCCCGGGCTCTGGCGGAGGAGGCGGAAGGTCTTCCACTCTCCCCAGGTGTGGGGCGTAAACACCGGCACCCGCTTCCGCCCCCCCTCCCCAGTCTGCAATGATTTCCAGGTTGAGCTACCACCGCTCCTCTCCTTCCCAAACATATCTGTCCCCGCCTTCTGTTACCATCCTAACTTTGGCGGGAGAGTCACCTTTGGTCAAGGTAGGTATAGCGTTTTATCTTTTGTATCTGCACCAACCAATAAGTTGAAGGTCTTTGGGAATTAATTTACTGAAAATCAAATACTGTGATGTTTCTAAGGTTTTCTGGTTGACTGTGGTGCTACAACTTTAGCTTAGAGCAATAGCTCCCAGTCCAGCGCTGAGATCCTGATTCAGAAATGCGTGTGTGTGTGTGTGTGTGTGTGTGTGTGCAGGTTTCTGTGTATTTGAAAGCACTCTACGTGACTGAGATGCACCCTGTCTTTATAATCACTTGAAAGCATCTGTACGATCGCATAGGAGCGGGGCTCCCGACTGTTTGTAAGCCTTCCCTGGAAACAGTAGTGTGAATAGAGAAAAAAAAAAAAAAAACCCGGAGTGAAAGCTGGTTCCCTTTACGTTGGTGAATTTAGTGGGGTGCCATTTGTTCAGAGATGAGATTTTCGGGAAGGGGGTGTTCAAGTTCATTTGAAACTCAGGTATAGAATGGAGAGAAATACCACTTCTAAGAGCCCTCACTGAAGAGTTAGCTTTTAAACATCAATTTTAAATATGTAAGAATTCCTTCACAAGTACTTTGGCTATTAGAAAGAATGAGGCCTGTGCTGGTGGGAATTGAAAAATCTTCTTTCACATGCTTGCATTGATTGGCTTTCTGCCAATGACCACTGGCATGTTGGTTACTTTAAGGCTAGAGACTCAAATGGACTATTATTTCTAGGAACAGAAGGAGGAATGAGCATGTAAATGAATTTGGATCCTGCTTACTTACATTCCTAATTTTTTATATCAAGCTCTTCTACCATGAATTGATTGAGTGTCTGTAAATTATATTATATTTGAATTTACACAAATAACTGTTTCTCCATCTTGCACTTTGTCATAGATGTACATCTGTACATTTGCTTTTTATGTGTATCTGTATATGTACCTGGACCATTCTAAGTGCACTCTCAGAGTGTAACTGCCAGGGAAAATAAAGATTTTTATTTGTCTTTTGGAAAATTGAAGTGAAGGACTAACTTGGAAAAATACCATAAAGTGGGTATAAAATTAAGGCCTACATAAAATGAGATGCTTGTTATGAGATGGGGGTGATATTTGGTACCTGCGTTCAGGGATTTTAAGTACAAGTAGGAGACTTTCTGTAAAGCATTTTGAATTTTAAGAGTCACTGTCTAGATATTGAGCTAATGTGGTTGCTTTCCTGGCAAACTTTTTCTTCTTTATAAAATTAACTTTCCCTTAGGAAAAGTAGTGCAGATGCACACAATTCAGCTAACCAGGTCCGGAAAATAGGGTTTGAATTTTAAAAGTGATCTTAATTCATCCGTATAGATCTAATGTTTATAACATGTGCCACAAAATATGCAGAAATAATCATTGCTTGCTGACCTTTTCAAAGCATCGGCTTAATGAGGGGAGTTATGCACAGAATACAAATTATATCATGAATTTTGTTGGCTTAGGCAAAACTATTATTACTTTTTCCTGAGGTTTTTGTGTATATGTGTGTACACTGGGTCTGAGACTTACATAATTATGTACATATATGTAACACATGTTTTTAATAGGAACAAAAACCTGCAATATTTTTCTTTGTGGCAGAACACTGTAAGCATTAGGTTTTGGTTACTTTTTAATGGACATTTTAATATGACAGAACTAAAAACTTCAAGGAAATAATTCCCTAAAGATCTATTTGGAACTGAAGGTCTTTTTAATAAAACACATTTGAAGCCCTTAGTCTGTGGGCTTAGGACATGTAGAGCAGTCCTTTGTGAGTGGGTAAGGGTGGTAGATCCAATTCTGGCAGCTTCAGACAGTGGATGATTAGACCCTGCCACTCTTCTCCAGACCTTTAATTTGGTCTGTAACTTGATGCTTCACTGACCCCACACTCTCCCTGCCACGCCAGCTCACAGAGGAATTGCTGGCACTCTGGATTGAATTTTTTCCTTCCCATCAATTAGAACACATTTTCATTGGTTGCAGAACGTAGTTACATTTTTAGCTCAGCATTCTAAGAAGTAACCTTTGGTTATGAAGAAAATAGTTGTAGTGTGGCCTAGGTCACAAATTGCCTTATTTAATTGCTGTGGTAATTTCCCAATGATTCAACTATGTAGGAATAATAGTCATGGAGTATTAAAATTGGAAGGTACTTTAGAAGTCATCTAGATTCTAATCCTTTGTTTCTAGAGATGAATATGGAAGCCCTCATAGTCACAATCCATACTCCGACAATACCCATTAAATTTTATATTCTTTCCAGTTCTTGGAGTAATGTGGATTTTGCTCATTTTGAATGGAGTTATATACTCTTTCCTGTTCTTGGAGTAATGTGGATTTTGCTCACTTTAAATGGATTTATGTACAAGTTCCATAATGTAGAAATGGCAGCAAAATACGTTGCAAATCTCAGCTAGATTTCCAGTGAAACTTGAAGTGTGGTGTTAAAGGCAGTACGGGCCATTCACAAAGGTGGTGAGCTATTCTAAACTAGCATCCTGGGTTTTTCATTACAGTAAGCGGGGGTGGGGGGGACTTCTTCAACCAGCTGACAGAAGGAAAGGAGTGCCCCAAGAAAGATGAGTGTAAACAGAAGAGGAAGGTGGTGAGGCTTGTGAAAAGCATTACCTCCTAGATCAGCAAATCCTTCAGGAATGGGTGGCCTTTAGACCCCTTCCCAGAGATTTTAATCTGAAATAATGCCAACAATCACTGGAGTTCCTAGTCCTCAACACCCTACTGAGTTAAGGCTTGATTTCGGAAGTCCCACTTGATGCTTCTGTCTTTCAAGGTCCTCTTCAGTAAGAGATCTCTTTGCTCATGATCCTAGTGTTGAGAGAGTTTTCTTTTGTCACCAGTTGTAAAAGAATTTATTCTGATATGTAGGCACCAAAAAAATTGCATCTAATCTTAAGAAAGTACATAGAGGCCTGGCCAGTGTGGCTCAGTTGGTTGGAGTGTCATCCTGTAAACCAAAGGGTTGCCGGTTCGGTTCCTGGTCAGGGCACATGTGTAGGTTGCGGGTTCAGGGGCACATACAAGAGGCAACTGATTTATGTTTTTCTCCCACATCAATGTTTCTCTCTCTCTCTCTCTCTCCCTCCCTTGCCCCCCTCTCTGAAATCAATGGGCGTGTCCTCTGGTGAGAATTAAAAAAAAAAAAAAGAAACCATAAACTTCTCAAAGCCCCAGC
The DNA here is from genome assembly GCA_004027735.1 of Carollia perspicillata. Taxonomy (NCBI): domain Eukaryota; kingdom Metazoa; phylum Chordata; class Mammalia; order Chiroptera; family Phyllostomidae; genus Carollia; species Carollia perspicillata. The sequence goes on from PVKM010013422.1 coordinate 29,293, forward strand.
AGGTAGCCATTATTATCGCCTTCACATAGATCTGTGATTCAGAGAAGTTAAGCATCGTGACCAAGGACTCATATCACTTCCAACACTCCACACTGCTTCCCTAACTAGTGCAAGCTGTTGATCGAATCCGTAGATGACAGTATGCTTATTTTGGGGTGTCCGACAAATTTCCTAATTCCGAAAGGACTTCATAAAGTCTTCATAAGTGTTTATATTTCAGTGTAAGTGCATTCAGTGTGTGGAGCTCAACATTCTAACATTGATTTAATGATTAACTATATTTCATCCATAACAAGGATGTCTTTAAAAATATCTTTGGTTTATAATGCCATGACATTTTGGTGATCCACGAGACATCTCCATTAAGACTAGTTTGACACACTCTCCATTGGTCCCTACAAGTGATTCTCCAATGCATGGTACCATTCATTCAAGACTTTGTAGACACTGTCCTGTAGCGTCATCCTGCCAGAGCAAGTGTAAGTTAAAATGTGTATTACCTGATTAAATTTAGTTTCTTTTATGTTTCCTGTATATTATAGTTAGGATGTTATATTTGTTTGGTTTAGAAAGTATGTATGTCATTAGGCTATATTTTCTATGAATTTCCTTTCAAGATAGTAAAGGGATAACTTCAAAATATTCATTAAAAATGGGTATTAGTCTGATAGGGTAAAGAGTCATTGCCCTATAAGGAGTATTACTGAATCTGTCACAAGTATAACTATGTGGCAGTGAAAGTTTTTCTTTTAGTGTCATGAATTTATACATTTTAATCAGTTTCTTTTGGCTTTGGATTACCATGGAGCCTTACATCAAAAAGTGAAGAACTGTCTCCTCAAAGTCTAATCTTGAAACTTCTACCCCAAGAGACAGTCCTTCTACCTGCAGAAGGCTGTCTTCCTCTTTCACTGCCATTCTTCCCTTGTAGTTTCTTCTCTCTCCCCGAAGGCAGAGGTTATTCTCTGAATTAGTTGGTTCATAGAAAATCT
>PVKM010013423.1:0-30288 GCA_004027735.1 Carollia perspicillata
TGGGCTGCCTTCCCAGTCACAAGGCACAGATGGGGGAGGGGCCACCCACAGGTGAGGTCAGGCCTCCAGGTTGACAGAATCCATCTTCTGCCAGCCTCTTCTACCAGTGTGCTCCTCTAGAGCCGAGAGAGCCTGGGCATTCAAAGAAGGAACAGGTGATACAGCTTTTTCCCTGGGCACCCACCTCATTAACTCTGAGGCAAGGAGAGGAAGGATACATGAGAGAGAAAAGAATGGAGGAGGTGCTGAAAGGAGAAGGGAAGAGACGAGACTCAGACAATGCCCTCTTCTAGAAACACTCCCTGCCGCCCCAGACAGGAAGTGGCTGCCCCAGCCGGGACTCCACAGGGATCCAGAGCGTGGAACTGACAAGAACCCACTGCCCTGTCCTTCTGGGTAATGAGCTGCCCATGGCATTCCCAACCCCACCCCAGTGCAGCTACCTGGCTCTCTTATGGGGACCCATGGCACAGCTTCTCCTTTTTGACCTTCACACACAAAGGGCTGCCCATTGCCCACTTCCTAGACAAGACGTGGTTGTCCCCTAGGGGACCCACGACTCTGAGATACACACGAACCTTCCGATAGGTGCCACTTACCTCTTCCCTGAGAAATTAAAGCAGAAAAGAAAACTCGTAAGTTTAATCTCCATCGGGGCCTTCTATCACACTTGCCTTGTAGTTACTGCTGCAGTTTCTAAGGCTAACAGTGCGGGGTGTGGGTTAGTTTAGGCCTGAGCTGTGCCACGGGCCACGTGTGAACCTGAACTGTGGCCAGTCTGAGTGGAGATGTGCCGTCAGTGTAAAATGCACGTAAGAACTCAAAGACTTAGTAGAAAAGAAAGAATATAAAAATCTCATTAATAATTTTTATATTGATTACATATCAAAATGATAACAATTTGGGTATAATGGGTTAAAGGAATTATATTATGAAAATCAGTTCTTCCTGTTTTTTACTCTTTTAATGTGGCTACTAAAACAATGCAATTATACTCGTGGCTCCCATTATATTTCTATTGGATGGCACTGGGTTGAGTATTTCCTCCCTGCTGGACTGTGAGCTCTCTGAGGGCAAGGAGGGCAGTACGGGCCAGCACAAAGCCTGAGACAGATCACGAGGAACCTCGAACGCCAGAATGAGGGGTCTGGAGTTGCCTTCTCAGCACTGGGGAGCACAGAATCCGGACAGTGGTTCTCATAAGGCCAGCTCCATATACCCAGCATCCAGGACAGTGGGCTCCCAGCCCCACACCACTGCCCGCCTCCGGAGAGGAGGAGGGGCCCTCTGAATGGGGAGGGAAGGGAGATAGGCCTTCTAGGGGGAGGCAGCTGTCTGAACAAAGGCTCAGTGGTAGTAGAGTCAGGTACCAGAGGGCAAGAGAGGGGAGGAAGAAAAGAGGGTTGGGAAGAGGAGGCTGGCCAAAAGTAGAGAACGGAGGAGAAAAGAGTACAGGCCTGCTCATTTGGGCCCTCCACACTCTCAGGTAGGTTTTCAAAGAAAATCTCCCAGAGGAAGGAAGGCCCCAGCTGACACCGTCCGCCTGCCCCAGCAGCCCCTCTCTGAGCCTGCAGCCCCTGACACTACCCTAGCTGGCCCTGTCCCACACTGGCCCAGAGGCAGGCCTGGAACTGGTGGAGGACAGGGCAGAAGAGGGGCAGCCTTGGGGCCAGACTTTGCCCGTGCTTCCTGCCCCAAGATGGATGCCAGACATGCCAGGGTCAGGCCCTTGAGAAGACCTGTTTCTCTTTTCATAAGGAGCTGGGTCTTCAAAAGGCATGGACTTAATAAGAGAACAGGGCCCTAGCCTGCCCCCTTCCCTTCCCCTTCCCCTTCTATTCTGGGGACAAGCATCCAGAGGGGCAGATGTTAGCATCATGGCCATTGGCCTCTGGGAGGCAAAAACCCAGACTGAAGAAGGTGCTAGTGCCAGTGGTACCTTTTCTGGTTATCAGAAGATTTCAAATATGAATATTTAGCTCATAGAGCTTAGCTCATAGAGCTAAGAATAGTTTTACATATTTCAATGGTTAGGGGGAAATCATAAGATGAATAATTCATTACACATGAAAATTATGCCAAATCCAAATTTCAGTGTCCCTAAATAAAGTTTTACTGGGACAGAGCCACATTCATTCATCTGTGGATTGTCTATGGCCACTTTCACAATACAACATACAGAGTTGAACAGCTATAATAATCTGTGGCCCACAAAGCCTAAAATATTTATTTTCTGGCCCTCTATAGAAAACATTTGCCCATGCAAAAGTTACTATTTTGAGGATCTGCTGTAAATCTGGGCCCCAGGTTCTGGTCAGACAGACCTGGTTTGAAGTCCAGCCCCTCATTTCCTAATGGGGTAAGTTTGGAGACTCTCAGTCACCTTGTAGGGTTGCTGAGAGGGTTAATGCGTGTACATGCTCAGTAATCATTAGTGATTGTTGTTATAATACGATTCCTTTCAAGAGGAAGAGTCTGAAGACCCTCAAATTTTCATCACCAGCCCAGACATCAAGTTCCATTGGATATGCCACCCTCAACCTGACCCTCTGCACCCCCAAACCTGTTCCTTCTCCTGAGCACCTGCCATCTTGGCTGGTGTTGGAAATCGTGGGGATGGTTGTCAAGTGCGCCTCACTATGACTTCCAAACACCAGCAAGTCTGGGGTGAGCAGCTCACCTCTGCAAGCAGGTGAGCCAGGAAAGGCTTAGCAGCCAAATAATGAAGGAAAGAAAAGATGAGAAGGACGTGTGTGGCATTGCCCTTGTGCCAGGCAACCCTGATGGTCCATACAAGACCAGTGTTATTATGGCCATTTTACAAAAAAGGAAACTAAGGCTCAGAGAAGTCACGTGACTTGCCTACAGTCACACAGCTATGAAATGGCAGGACTAGGATGTACCATATTTTGCTGTGTGTAATATGCACTTTTTGCCCAAATTTTTGAGGGAAAAATAAGGATGCACATTATACATGGGTATAATGATTGCATATCATAGGTATAACAATGGGAAAAATAATCCCAGGTAGAATGTGCACAAAAACTATGAGCTCACATTATACATTGCAAAATACGGTATATATAAAACACTCACATAATTTGAAATTCCAAAAATATAAAATAATACAGTAAAAAGTCTGCTCCTAACCCTGACTCAGCCTCCAAGTTCTATGTCCTGGAAATAAATGGCCTGTGTGTCTTTCCAAAGATATTTTACACATATATAAGCAAATATGAAAAAATACACACATGTATTTAGACAGATAGATGTAGATATTCTTCTCTCCCCATTTCAGTTCTTTACCCAAATGGTAGTAAACTATACACACTGATCTGTGTATTGCTTTTAACACTTATATCTTAGAGATTTTTCCATATTAATATATAGAGTAATTTCATTCTATTTCACAAAGAATTCCATTGCATAAATATATCAGTTTGTTTACCCAATGCTATGGGTAAATAAATTGGACAGTTGGGTTGTTTCCAATCTTTTGCAACTACAAAAGTAATGCTTCAGTGAATAGCCTTATATATTGCTTCATACATGTGTGAGTGTATCTGCAGGATAAATTCCTAGAAGTTGGACTGCTGGGCTAAGGAGTATGTGTGCTTGTAGTTTTGATAGATACTGTCAAATAATCTGCACTAGAGATTGATCCAGTTTACAATTCCACCAGCAACAACTGAGCACAAAGTCAGGGTTCGAATTCAGGTCCAGCTGGTTTCACAGCCAGAGCTTGTTCTGCTGCACTGTGAGTATTGCTGCCATCACGCAAATGTTTTTCCTGGTCACTTAGGCCACCTCCAAGTCCTGGGTCCTCCTGCTTACTTACCTGGAACACCTGCCTTCTCCTCTAGGAGCGCTCCGTGCTACCAAATGCCCTCATGCCTGAAGGTGAATTCTGCTTCCCCTGAAACCCTGTCCGCCCACTGTCAGTCCTAACTGATTTCCGAGCATCTAGCAGCTCTCTCCTTGTGTCCTAGGAGTTACTCTTTCCCCTCCAGTGCCCCTGCAAGGACAGAGGTGTTGCCACATATCTTCAGGCATGTTACCTGCCATGTTGGTAGATTTAATAAATGTTTGCTGAATAAATGAGCCTGATTTTGATGCCAGATACATAGACGGTATCCCTGACTCCTCCTCCTCCTCACCCTCAACATTTAACTAATACCAAAGCCTATTGGTTCTACCTCTTGAACGGTTCTTGAATCCTTCCACTTAAATAGATTTTGGTCTGGACTGGGTTGCTGACCCCTTCCCAGTCCAGACCATCATAATTTCTCACTTGGATTATTCCAATGGCCTCTTACCTGGTGCCCCTGCCTGCACGCTCAGGCTTTCCAATTACTCTCCGCATCTCTTGCTTTATGGGTAAAACTGTTAACTGTTCTCCAATATCCATTCTCCTCTTCTTTATTAACAGAACCCCTGTGTATTGGCTGGGCATCTTTCCCAGCCTGCCTTGTAGCTAGGTGGGACCATGTGACTGAGCTCCGGCTTCCCGGGGTGAGCACTTGTGACAGGCAGAACTTCCATCTACCCTTAAAGGGGAAAGGCACATTTTCCATCCCCTTCTACACTTCCCGCTGCTAGAACGTGACAAACAGTCACCTTTAGACCTTGAGATGGAGGTGAGGCAGAGCCACAAACTAGAAGGAGCCTTGGGAGGCCTCTGGGCAAAAGGCAGGGCACCTGACAGGGACACTCCAAACAGGAGCCCCGGCTGACATACCAGAAGCACTGCCGACCCTGCCTCGGTACCCGAGATCCAGCCAGCCAGCCAGCCAGCCAGCCAACCAGCGGGGGTATGGCAGGAAGCAAAACCTTAAGTGTCTTTTAATTTAAAAATTTCTGGGGAGTTGACTTGGAGCTCAGCCATTGAAATGTCACTCTCCTGGGTTCCTGCTACACACACACACATACACACGCACTCACGTGCTCACGCCTGGCAGCTCTCTGCTAGGAAAGAATGCAGCCTTTTCCCTTTCATCCATCATCACTGTGCTTTCAGACAGACTGCATTCCTCCTCCCTGAAGTCAGCAGCCTCTCACTCCGGGCAGTCACAGAGAACCTACACATACTCAGAGATCCATTCCGCGGGGCCAGTCCTCCACTATCTGGGCCAAAGGAAAAGCGGCAGAGACAGTCTCCAAAGAGGGGATCAGCACACACACAGAGTATGCATGTGCAAATATACCCTTTATCTATAACCAGGGGCGTCCCCTACGGTCCACATGTTTGCTGGATTCTACAGGACCCATGGACAGGGAGAAGCAGCCTCCAGAGAGAGGAGACCAGTACTGGTGACATTGTGTCACTTAAAGCGCAAATCTGTGTGTTACCCACCCATGTTTCACAGGCTGTGGCCCCCACCTGCCAAGGCCACTTGTACAATCAATCCCCTGCCCACTTGTAACTACGTCTTAGGTTCCCACAGCATATCACATGTAATTTCACAGGAAAGAGCAGTTAATAAACATGAGTTTTCTATCTTCTTTTCTCTACTGTAGCTTTATAGTAAGTTTTGAAAACAGGTAGTGCAAATCTTCCAATTTTGTCTTCTTTTACAAAATTGTTCTGACTTTTCTAGTTTCCTTGATTTTCCATATAAATTTTAGAATCAGCTTGTCAATTTCTACTGAAAAGAACCTGTTGGAACTGCAATTGGAATTTTATTTGATCTACAGATCAGTTTGGGGACAGGTGATACCTTGCCAACCTGGAGTCCACCAGCCCATGAACATAGCATTTCTCTCCGTGTGTTCAGGTCTTCTCTGATTTCTTTCATCATTTTGTAGTTTCCAGCACACAGATCTGGCACCTAAGCATCTCATGGTTTTTGGTGCTGTTATAGATGGTGGTTTTGAAAAAGTGTACTTCAATTTCCAAATGCTTATTGTTACTATAGAGCATTAGGATGAATTTTTTTTGTATAGTGATCCTGTATCTTATGATCTTACTAAATTTACTTATTACTACTGGTAGCTTTTTTGTAGATTTGGGAGGAGATTTTTTTTAAGATTTTATGTATTTTTAGAGAGAGGGAGGGAGGGAGAAAGAGAAGAAAAGAAACATCAATGTGTGGTTGCCTCTCATGTGCCCCCTACTGGGGACCTGGCCCACAACCCAGGCGTGTGCCCCGACTGGGGACCTGGCCCACAACCCAGGCGTGTGCCCTGACTGGGAATCAAACCAGCGACCCTTTGGTTCACAGGCTGGCACTCAAACCACTGAGCCACACCATGCAGGGCTGGGGGGGATATTCTATGTACACGATCTTATATGTGAATTGTGCTATTTCTCCTTTTCTGGTTTATGGGCCTTTTTTCCCCCATGCCTTATCACATTACCTAGAAGTCCCACTATAATGTTGAAGAGAATGGTAAGAGTGGACAGCCTTGTTTTAGATATTTCCTTGGTGCTTCATCTCAGAGTGTCCTCCAGCACTACACTGCTGACACTGTTTATTCGTTGCTTGCTAGCTTGGGGATGAGGTGGAGGTATTCACATTTTCCATTCTCAGTGACCCTGTCCTCTCGTCCTCTGATGAGAGAGCCCTTATGGCTGAGATCTGGACCCATTCCTTTTTTGATCTCTCCCCCATGGATGTGGTTTTTTATTTGGTTGGTTTTTTTTCACTATTCCCTTCCCCCAGCTACACTGGGTCTTCCCCTGTGCCCTGAGTATTGCCCTTTCTTTCTAAGTAGCTGAAAGCTTTTGTTTTATAGCAGAGAAAGGGTAGAGGCATGGAGGGATGGGCTTTGTTTCTTTCCTGAAGTAGCTACTATACATCTGCCCCAGGCCTCCCAAGAGCGTTTTCTACCCTTTCAAAAACTTTTCTTTTTCCATGACCTCCACTGGCCAGAATTAAGAAGCCCCCTCGCCCAGTGAGTCTCGTCGTGCCCAGATGCCCCCACCTCTCTGAGAGCCAGGCTTTGTCCTGGGCCATGTTCCTCAGCCAGACTCCTGTCCAAGAAGCCTTCTCTAACCTTATGTAAGTAGCCCCCAGTGGCCTCTCCACAGCTGTGCACCCAAACACATCTGTATCACAGTTCGCTCTAAGGATCCCACTGCAAAATACCACCTCCCATTTCCTGCACGAGCAAATGGGCTCAAAACATCCAGCTCCCCCACAGTCACACAGCCAGGTGGTACCAAAGCCCACAGTGCTCATCAGTCACCACCAATGATTCAGTCAGACCTCTGTGAGGTGGGGTGGGGGAGGAATGTTTGGGACTGGGGAAATAGAGAGGGTCTTTGAGTTTGGGTGACAGCAGGTAGTGTTATAGGACTGGGGTTGGAGATTCCAGAGAGATGTGGGGAGAGGGAGGCAGATGTGGATTAAGAACTCATTTAGGTTAGAGGAGCAGGGAGAGAAAAAGAAGAGCTTAGGGCCTTAGAACGACAGCTCCAAAATGGAAGCCTCTATTTGACCTCTATGTCCTCCAGTGTTGAGAAGGGGCAGGGCAGGGGTCAAAGCTAGAATCTGCACGGCTTCAATCAGCTGCCTTCTCAAGCAACTTTCCCTAGCAGCCTTCCTAGCCTGGGAGCAGGAATGGAGATAAACTACAATCCCCCAGTGGACTGAGGTAGGGGAACACAGTGCTGCAAAGAAAGGGGCAGGTCAGACAGTGATTGCCCAGAAGGCTCACGTCCTGATGCAGGCAATCAGGGAAGGCTGCCTGGAGGAAATAGACCCAGCACATAGAGAGCAGTCAATAATATTTTTCTTAATTTCTTTAAATGTCCCAGGAGACATGTGTGGATGAATTTTCTGAATCCCCGGTCGAGATGCTGCTGCCACCGTCCCTTTGCATTCCTGAGCTCAGAGGGGCAACTATGTCCTCCCACTGGCAGGAAGCTGTCTGCCAGGCAGCAGAGCCAAGAGGGATGGTAAAGGCATGGAGACTTGGGAAATGAAATGGCTTCAGTATATGGGCTTTCGATGTCATTCTAAAGCCAGTGACTCTGACAAGTGCCGGAGCAAAGACTGAACGTCAGATGTGCTGCGGGCACTTTGTGCACATGCTGCCTGTGCCTGCCGTGTCTGCGGCTATATCTCCAGTGCCCAGAACTGTGCCTGGCACAGAGAAGGAGCTCGGCAAACATTTAAGTGTATGCACTAGTAAATGTAATCCTCACAATATCCTCGTGGGACATAATTATCCCTACTGTGCAGAGGAGGGCCTAGAGTAAAGGGTGGTTGGACCCAGCTTTCATGGGAGGCAGAATTCTAAGCATGACACCCAGTGACCTTGTAGGGTTCCCTCCCCTTTGAGTGTGGGTGGTATGATGAGATATTATTCCCTTAGTTATGTTGTTTGACATGATAAAAGGGAAATTATCTGGGTGGGCATAGTCTCATCATGTGAGCCCTTTAAAAGCAGAGTTTTCTCCAGCTAGCAGCAGAAGAAGTCAGGAATCTGAAACAGCGAAAGGATTCCATGCACTGTTGCTGCACTTGGAGATGGAGGGGCCATGCATAAGGCCAGAGAGTGGTTTCTTGGAGCTGACTACCCCCCACTGACAGCTGCCAAGGAAATGAGACCTCAGTCTTATAACCACAAGGAACTGAATTCTGCTGATACCTCAATGAACCTGGAAGTGGATTCTTCCCTGGAGCCTCCAGAGAAGAGCCCAGCTGAAACTTGATTTTGACCTTGCAAGATGACCCTAAGCAGAGAACCTGAATATCTCCAACTGCACTTCTAACCTACAGAACTGTGAGCTAATCAATGCATGTCGGTTTAGCTGCTAAGTTTGTAATAGTTTGTTCTGCAGCAATAGAAAATGAATACAGCCCTGCACACGACACACAGAGCACACAAACACCACACCACACATGGCGTGCGTGGCTCTCATGGGTGCTACAGCCCCCCACTCAGACCAGCCTGCTCTTCCATCAGGGCCTCAGAGGTCGCCCCCACCTCTCTGTTCCCCCATTGGCCTCTGTGCTCATGCGAAATGTGTTAGTGCAGTGCCCACCACAATAGCCCATTGTTAATGATGATGATAACAGTGATCAGCTCAGATGACCTCTTCCTCCTCCCAGTCTCAGACTGTAAAAGTCCTACTTGTCCTTCACAATAGCCCAAACCCCACCTCCTCTAGGGGCCTGTGAAGGTTAATTTTATGTGTCTACTTGATTAGGCTAAAGGATGCCCAGATAGCTGGTAACACATTATTTCAGGGTGTGTGTATGAGGGTGTGTCAAGAAGAGATTAACATTTGGATCAGGAGACCAACTAAAGAAGGTTGCCCTCCTGAATGCTGGTGGGCCTCATCCAATCTGCTAAGGGTCAGAATAGGACAAAAAGACAGCAGAAGGGCAAATTTGTTCTCTGCTTGAGTTGGGACATCCATCTTCCTCTGTCCTTGGACATCAGAGCTCCTGGTTCTTGGGCCTTCGGACTTGAACTTGGACTTACACTATCGGCTCCCTCAGCTCTCAAGCCTTGGGATGTGGACTAGAACCACACCACTGGCTTCCCCGGGCCTACAGCTTGCAGATGACATCATAAAACCTCTCAGCCTCCATGACTACATGAGCCAATCCCTCACGCTAAATCTCTTTCTAGCAATCTATACATTTCCTTTTCTCTGAAGAACCTAACACAAGGCCCTCTCAAATGCTCCCAGCAGTCATGGTCCCCGCTTCCCAGTACTTGGGTCACATAGTTCACCAACACTGCCCATGCGTCACAGGTTGGATTCACTGAGAAGGCTCCAAGATGGGTTTAAGGTGCAGGGTGTTTATTAAGGAGGCCCTTGGGATCACACCTGTGGAAGGGAGGGAACAGAGCAGGAATGGGCATGGGGGGAAGCTGAGCTGTGGTGCAGGTCCAACCCCGGGGGAGCTGGGGAGCACTTGTGCCCTTCTGAGGTATCATGAGTGGGGCAGAGATGGCCAAGCCTCTATATTCCTGCCTCAGTAGGTGAGTGGATATGGGCCACCTGGGGAAGGGGTACACCTTAGGGAAGCAGCTCTTAGTGGTTGGGGCCATCCCTGAAGGCCTGACAGTATTCCCAAAAGCTGGGGCAGCAAGTCCTTCCTAAAGGAGGGATCTTGGCTGCTGTACCTCTCTGTCCACCACAATTTGTCCTGTGGCTGTCACCTCCCCCACCTGCTCCAGACAGATTCCTAGAAGGGAGGGAACCTAGAGGCTGAATCAATTCTGTATCCTTTGCCTCCCTCCTCCCACATCAAATAACCTACAAGGCTGTTCTCTTTGGCACAGACCCCCCGTGCTAGCAAAGTTCTGAGGGTGTATGTGAGCTGGGGGAGGGGCAAACCCAGTTTGCAATGCAGGGGACCGAGCTGGAAGCCAGGAGCTCTGACTTCCCTGCGTGGCCTCCTGATGCTGATCCTTGGGGAGCAGATACTGCCCCCAGGATAGCATTTATAGAGTTGTGGGTCATGCGTTGGCTGTCACAGTGATGGGAGGGAGCGTATCAGTGGTGGTGAAAAAAATCATCGCAGGTCCCATATTGGTGAAAAACTTGCTTACAAATCTCCAAGTCTAGAACCCAACTCTGTTTTACATATAAACACAAGTATTTTGTTGTATGGCTTTTATTAAAGCCTACACTGAAATGCAAACACTCTGTAAATCAAAGGAAGACAGGTACTTTGTTTAGTTTGGAATTTTATCAAGAAATATTCTTCTTTCAGAAAATCACGCCAGGTATTTGACTCACCAGAACAACACCCTGTATCCACCTGCCCTTCACCAGTCACATGCTCAGAGCTTCTATTTATAGTGAAAAGCTAGAGATACTGAAAAATTACAAGATTTTTCTAGCATACCCAGGCTCAAACATTTACAGGTTGAAATACATTGTATTTTATTCTCAATTGCTTTCTTTTTATTTCTCCCATATTACAAGTAAGGCAGTATATTTGTTTCTTCATCCTGCCTCCAGGTTGATGGTACTATCTGTGAATTTTATTTCCGGGTGGTGAAAAGGGCGTCCACAACATTTTACATTAGAAGGGTGATAGACCTGACAGGCTAATAATCTCTGACCTGGGTGAGTGTCTTCTTTTTGGTTCTGACCTATCTCCAATACACCACCACCACCACCCTGATCACCACCAGCACCACAACCATGCAGGCGGGCTCTGAAACCTGTGGGGGAAGGGCGCCCTCTTCAGGCCTAGCCCTTTTATGGGGGCGACTTGCCAGACTTCATTTCCATTTACTCTTCAAGGTTTTCCCAGGAAGGTGTCTTGGGACTAAGAAGTAGGGTTGCCAGGTAAAATACAGGGTGCCCAGTACATGTGGATTTTAGGTAAACAATGAATAATAATTTTGGTACAAGTTTGTCCCATGCAATCCTTGAAACATACTTATATTAAAAAAGTATATGTTGCTCATCTGAAATGGAAATTTAACTGGACTTCATCAGTGTAACTGGGTGAGTATGGATAATGTGTATATGTGTGGGGGGTGAGCACAAACCCCAGAGTCACCATGGGAAGGCACACCTGGAGAATGATACTACAATGAACACCAGGCCTGAAGTGTGCACCTATCAAAGAAAGGGGATTGGTCAGGACCATCCACGAGGACCCATCCCTGAGTCCTGGGCTTATAACACAGCAGTGCTCAATCCCAGCGGGGTTCCAGGGTTCCCTGGGTTCAGATTCTCAGAACTACCGACTCTTCCACACCTACATACAGATTCTGGTCTAGGCCGGAGCCTGGCTCCTGTTTCTCACACACCCTTCACTGGGTTGGTTGACAGTTTTGTCATCAGTGCAATTTAAGGCCTACCTCAGGGCCTCAAGAAATGGGGAGCAGGCAGGGGACTTCCCAAAAGTGAGAGGGCTCAGACCACCATGGATGCACTGGCTGCAGCCTGACTTACCTTTCGATGCCGGGGGTCCAACCTCCTGAACATAGTCCATCCTCCCTGCTCTCCCAGGGGTCTCCTGCCTCCCTGTGGAGAGGAAGGTTGCAGTATGAATGATACTGTTCAGATGAAGACAGAGGTCACAAGATAGGGCTGGGACTGGAACCCAGCCTGCTGAGCCTAGGCTGTAGGCTGAGGGAAGCACCAGCCCAGATCTCCTTGCCTCCCCACCAAGGGCCCTTAGGCATGACAACCATTCACTCCTGTTTCCCAGCCTGGCCAGGTCCAATTTCAAACAGTCTGTGTGCTGTCCCTTCTCAGCCCATGCATTTTAAATTCCTGACCACACCTTCCTCCCCATCCTCTCCTCCATGCGGGAAAGATGTTCCATACCACTGCTGCTGGTACCGCACCCTATCATGATTATCTGTGGCTCCCCCTGCAGGAGAGCACTTTGAGGGTACAGACCCACCCCCATTCGCTGCTGCGTCCCTCCACTGGGTGTTTCGGGATGCTTGAAGACTGAATGCAGGGGAGCTATCTCCTAAGTGGCCTGCAGAACTGACTTTCACTACTGTCTCCACTTGCCCGAATATTGTCAGGAAGCCCAGTAGCTGCAGACACCACCTTCCAAGAAGCTAGGACCGTCAGCTGTGGAAAGCGAACACTGTCTGATTAGAAACAAACCACACTGCTTGCATCAGTAAGTGCTTGCATGGTCACAGGGAAGGAGCAATTGTGAGGCGTATAACTCCATGGCTTCAGTGCAGTGTGCTGGGCAAACACAACAGCATATAAAATGTGGAGCTTCCATTTATTCAGCAATTTTATTGTTACGGTCATTCAAAAGTCCTTAAAGTTCAATGGAATGGATATTTACAGATCTTAAGATCACATGGAATTCAGAAGTCTTAGGGTTAAGTAAAAAAAAGTATTTATATAGTATATTAATTTCCTACTGCTGCTGTAACAAATTGCCACAAACTTAGTGGCTTAAAACAACACAAATTTATTATCTTACAGTCATGGAGAACAGCAGTCCCAAATGGGTCTCACTTGGCAAAAATCAAGGTGTGAGCAGGGCTGAATTCCTGCTAGAGGCTCTTGGGGGGTATCAGTTTCCTTACCTTCTCCAGCTTCTAGAAGCTGCTCTCATTTTTTGGCTCGTGGCTCCCTTTCAGCCAGCAATCATGTCACTCCAGCCTCTGCTTCTGTTATCACATCTGTCTTTCTGGCTCCCCTGCCTCCTCTTTCCTTCATAAGGACCTTAGGACTACACCGGGCCCCTCTGCGTAATGCGGGGTAACCTCCCCATCTCAAGACCCTTAACTTAATGACATCTGCAAAGGCCCTTTTGCCATGTAAGGTAACAAACATGTTCACAGGTTCTAGGAATTAGGATGTGGACCTCTTTGGGGGTGGGTGAGTATGATGCACACCTAGTTTAAGACTCAAAATTCAACCAGGTTATCAGCCAGAGAGGAAGCTGCACTAGAAGAACTGGGAAGTGTGCAGAAAATTTGGCACGAGGATGTGGGCTACTTGACCCTGATTTTTTCTCAGCATTTGTTTTTATTCATTTTTATTTATTGAATTTAATGTACTGGGGTGATATTGGTTAGTAAAACTATATTGGTTTCAGGTGTACAATGCTATAGGACATCATCTGTGTATTGTGTTGTGTGACCCTAATGTTTTTGTATTAAGAGAGCTCTGTACATATTTGGAACTCTACAATGCTTGTAATATATAAGATAATTCGGTCTTTTAGGGTGATGGCTTTTTAACTAATAACCGAAAGTGTATGACTGAATCATTTAAACTGAGGGTTTTAAATTGAACTTATACTGAATTTATACACAATATTAGAACACATAAGAGAACTGTAAATTCGCCATATTTAAAACTTCACTATTATTTAATTTCTATTTTTTATAAATTTAACTCGTTGGTTTTATAAATATTATTTAGGACTCAGGAAGCAAGCTCTCGGTCTTCAGAAACTGTACTGAAATAAAAAGTCGAATTTTTAAATAGGGATTAAAAATTTAAAAAATATTTGATTAACTAAGTTTATAAAGTAGGATAAAAACATCATTCAAAGAGATGTCAAAGGAGATTGTTAAAATTTGTGATACATAAATAGAATAGTAAGATTTTCAAGGTGAATCTAAAGTCTAGAAGGGAACCTCCCAGCTTTCCTGCCCCTAGTGGTGGCAGCGGAGAGGGGCAGGGTGCTGCCCTGAGCGGGGCCAGCGGCCTGAGGGGAGGCTGCAGTGAGGTCCCAAAGGACTGCACAGACCCAGGGCAAATCGCATCTGGGCTGATGCTGGGGGTTTTATCATTCATATTGGTGTTTTTGTTTTGAACTGTTGTGTGTGTTGTCAGAGTGAAGTAAATAAGCATTTATTTTTAATATTGTATTTTCAATTCAAAAGAAAAAGGGGTATAATTATAAGATTAAAAATTAAGTAGGAACACTATCATGTTAGAATCAAAGTGGAGGGGACCTCTACTTTCAGTAAAGGCAGACTTACATGCCTCAGACCAAACTTGCTACTGAAGGCAACTTTAAAAAACTGGCAATATTTTAATAATCTTAAAAGCAATGGCTTCTGGCCTAGATGGAGGCATAGGTAGATACATTTTGTCTCCTCAAGGAACCAAAAGAAGGACAACAACACATTTAAAAACAACCAGAACTGCCAGAAAATCAAACTGTATGGAAGTTCAACAACCAAGAAGTTAAAGAAATCATCACCCCGACTGGTAGGAAAGGTGGAGACGGGCAGCCAGGGCAAAAAGGACCCATGGCCAGATAGCGGGAGGACTGGACGGGCAAGGTGGCAGCTAGCAGACCAGGTGGTCTCACATTTGCGTGCGGATAAACAGGGAGGAACTACTAACTGGGGAACTAGACAGACCTCCCAATCCAGGGTTCCAGCATAGAGAAAAAAGCCTCAAAACCTCTGGCTATAAATACCTGTGGGGTTTCAACAGCAGGAGAAACTGCCAGTCTCACAGGAGAGTTCACTGGAAAGACCCACAGGGTCCTAGAATGTACACAAACCTATCCCCCCAGGGAATTAGCAGCAGAAGGGCCTGATTTGCTTGTGGGTAGCAACGGAAGTGACTGAAAGCCTGCCAAGAGCCAAGCAAGTGGCATTGTTCCTCTTTGATGCCCCCCCCCACATACAGCACCACAACACAGCCACATGGGTTGCCCCACCCTGGTGAATACCTCAGGCTCTGCTCCTTACAATGTAACAGGTCCACCCGAGTCAAAGAAATATAGCCCAAATGAAAAAAACAGATCAAAACTTTAGGAAAAGAACTAAGCGATGAAGAGATAGCCAATCTACTGGATGCAGAGTTCAAAACACTGGTAATCAGGATGCTCACAGAAACGGCTGAGTTCTCAAAATACAGAAAAAAGTGAAGGCTATGCAAAGTGAGATAAACAAAAGTATACAGAGAACCAACAGTGAAGGAAAGGAAACCAGGACTCAAATCAACAATTTGGAGCAGAAGGAAGAAATAAACATTAAACTGGAACAGAATGAAGAAAGAATAATTCAAAGTAAAATGAGCCCTGGCTGGTGTAGCTCAGTGGATTGAGTGCAGGCCTGTGAACCAAAGGGTCGCCAGTTTGATTCCCAGTCAGGGCACATGCCTGGGTTGTGGGCCAGGCCCCCAGTAGGGGGCACTTGAGAGGCAACCACACATTGATGTTTCTCTCCCTCTCTTTCTCCTTCCTTTCCCCCTCTCTAAAAATAAATAAAATCTTTTAAATAAAAAATGAGGAGAGGCTTAGGAACCTCCAGGACAACTTTAAACACTCTGACATCCAAATCATAGGGCTGCCAGAAGGAGAAGAAGAGCAACAAGTTGAAAACTTATTTGAAAAAATTATGAAGGAGAACTTCCCCAATCTGGCAAAGGAAATAGACTTCCAGGCAATCCACAAAGCTCAGAGAGTCCCAAAGAAGTTGGACCCAAGGAAGCACACACCAAGGCACATCATAATTACATTACCCCAGATTAAAGAGGAGAGAATCTTAAAAGCAGCAAGAGAAAAGCAGACAATTATCTACCAAGGAGTTCCCATAAGACTATCAGCTGATTTCTCAAAAGAAACCTTGCAGGCAAGAAGAGGCTGGAAAGAAGTGTTCCAAATCATGAAAGGAAAGGACCTACAACCAAGACTGCTCTGTCCAGCAAAGCAATCATTTAGAATGCAAGGGCAGACAAAGTGCTTCCCAGATAAGGTCAAGTTAAAGGAGCTCATCATCAAGCCCTTATTATATGAAATGTTCAAGGGACTAATCTAGGAAAAGGAAGAAGATCAAAACTATGAACAGTAAAATGACAACAGAGTCACAACTATCAACAACTGAACCTAAAGAAACATAAACAAATACAAACTAAGCAAACAACCAGAACAGGAACAGAATCACAGAAAAGGAGATCACTGGAGGATTATCAGTGGGGAGGGGTCAGGGGAAGAATGGGGGAAAAGGTACAGAGAATAAGAAACATAACTGGTAGGTACAAAATAGACAGGGGGAGGTTAAGAACAGTGTAGAAAATGAGGAAGCCAAAGAACTTATATGTATGACCCATGGACATGAACTAAGGTAGGGGAATGCTGGAGGGAGGGGGTGGTACAGGGTGGAGGGCAATAAAGGGGAGAAAAAAATGGGACAACTGTAATAGCATAATCAATAAAATATATTTTAAAAATTAAAAAAATATATCAAAAAGCTAACGGGATACAAAGAAGTTGCCAGGCCAGCAAGCCTGGCACTGGGAGGCACTGCTGCAGTGATGGAGTTGGCCAATCAGGGCAAGGAAGCTGAGAAGCTAAGCAGAACCTCTGAAAGCCTTGATGGAGTCAAGGAAAAGAACTTAGGGCACAGAACTGGGACATCCAAGGGGCTGCAGTCTATAAGTAAAGGTGAACTGGAGGCAAATTGGCTTTTGCAAGGTCTATACTCTGGCTTTGAATTCTGTGGGTAAGCCACAAGGTAATCTTTCAAACAGATGTCCATTTTATAATCAAAGATAACCAGGCACACAACATAACAAGACAGCACAACCAAGGAGCAACTAAACAATAAATATCAAAAATAGACCCATGAGACATGGAACAATCATGCTGTAACACAAATGTGTTTGTAGTTTTTTATAAAAAGAGTCCTATAGTATGTCTTCATATGTATGTTCCCCAGAGGAAAAGGCTGGAGAATGCTGGCCTCTGCACTTTGGCCTCCTGCCTGTCCCATCCCCTCCATTCCCAATTCACGCGCCCAGGTGACCCTGGGAAGTCTTGATTGCACTTGCACTCCTACCTTCATGCCTCTGTTACAGGGGTTCCCAGAACCTACTGGAGCCCCCTAGGATGAATGCCATTTTCTCCAGGAAGCCTCCCTTACTCCCTCCAGCCAAAACACATCTCTTTCTTCCCTATTATCTTCCTTCCCCAGTACCCTTTTACCCCTCTGTCTTGTATTTTGAGCTGTTGTATTCTGCTTTTCTCCCCTCTGGACCAAGAGCTCTCTGGGGCAGGGGCCTAGGGTGCCCATGCTGTTTTCACCTTGCACTTCCTCTGCTCAGTGCTGGGCACTCTGGAGGACAACCACAGCGGGAAGCAAACAGGTTTGCTCATCATGCTAATCAATATCCTGTTAATGTCCTACCAATGTCATCTCAGCCAGGATTCTAAAGGCTTAGGGAACCCTTAGGTTAGGTACCCCAGTTCCACCCAAGCCCTACCACAGGTGGACATATAAAGACTTACTACACTAGTGCTACATTTTCAATGTGCCTGAACACACCCAGGGTCGCAGTTGTCTCTCAGCAGCTGTGGAGAGGAGGCATCGTTAGCTCCATTTGACAAGCTAGAGACTGAGGCTTAGGGAGTCACTGGCCCAGTGGTTCTCAAGCCTGGATGTACTTTGGAATCGCCTGGGAGCTTTTAAAAATTAAGTTCAAATCACTTGGGGTAAAGCCCAGGTGTCAGTACTTTTTAAAGCTCTCCAGGCAATTCTAATATATAGCCACACTTAGAACCATTGGACAAGCTCAAGGCCCACAGCAGAGCCAACGCTAGAATTCCAAATCTCAAAACAATGCTCTTCCTTTTATCCCAAGAAGAATCTGGGAGGTTCGTGGACCATTAGTCATTTGGGCTTCCACAAGCCGAAAGACAGTGTTGGAAGAGTGGGCCCCGCACAGTCCTGGCTTCTATGAGGCCAACCTCTTCCCCTCTTGTCCTTCCCTGACTCCAAAACTCAGGCCCAGACAGCCAAGGCCCATGGGACAATGGGTGACTCAGATGCTTCCTGTTTTCTTGGCCACAGTGACAGGGGGGTGGAAACAGCCCAGGCTGGGGTTCATGGCCTAAGAGTGGGGCCCTAGACAGAGGAGGAGGCTGAGCCTTGGGGCCAGCCTGCCCTGAGATGCAGGAGGAGTGAGCTAGGCAAAGCAGCCCGGTGGTTTATTGGCCTCGGTGGGCGGGGACAAGGGTGGTGTGTTGGGTGGCTAGGTCAGGAAAGGGAGGAACGATTGGGGGCCAGCTTTTCTTGAAATGTGAGTATTTTCTGAATCCTTGGGTTGAAGGAGAGACCTGCAGTTCCTCCTGGATATTTGGTTCAGGCAAAGCTGGCAAGCTGGTCGGTTGTGAGGGTCAAAGGAAGGAACTCTCCGCTGGAGCCTTCTTTACCTTGTCCAAGCCTTGCCAGGAATTACTGCATGACCCTGAGTAAACCCCTGCTCATCTCTGAGCTCCTGCTTCCTCTCCTATGAGACCAGGAGGCAATGGGGTTATAGGAAAAACCATAACCTCTCCCAGCATTACAGAACACAGTGCAGCCTCTAGGAGACTTTTCATTTACATGATTTTGATTTCAAGTCAGATGATAACCCTGAAGGTAGACAAGGAAAATAACATAAATTACCTGATTGCTGTTAGTGACATTAATAATCAGGAAGACTAAGAAAATGCTGGCCAAGGGTATGTGCAAATGCAGGCCTGGACACTCCTTGTGACCTAACGTGGTCACTCCCATCCTCGGAGGACAGCAATTTGGAGATGTTTATGAAAAATTTTACATGCTCCCATCTTGGTCTCAATCATCTGCCTGCTGGGGTCACCCTCGGGAAATTATTCCAAATTCAGAAAAGTCTTGTAGGACAGGAAGATGTCCACTAAATAATTTTGTGTTAAGAAAAATTAACCACGGTCCACATATTCAGCAATAGGAAAATCTAGACCATATAGAATGTGTATTAGCTACCTTTTCTGGGTAACAAATTACCCTCCAACTCAATGGCTTAACAAGCATTTATTATTATTGCCCAGTTTCTGTGGGTCAGGAAGCTAGGTTCAGCTCAGCTGGGTGCCTCTGGCTAAAGGTCTCTTAGGAGGCTGCAATGCAGTATGTGCTGGGGCTGCAGTCGTTTCAAAGTTTGACGGGAAGGCTGTCTACTTCCAAGTTCACTCACATGGCCGTTGGCAGTATCGGTCCTTGTTGGCTCTTGAGAGAGTTAGTTCCACAACCTGTGGGCTCCTCCACAGAGCAGCCACAACATGGCCTCTGGTTTCCCTCAGAGCTAGTGAGCAACCTGAAGGCTCACAGTCTTCCTGTAACCTGACCTTGGAAGTGACCTCCCCTCCTTTTAGCTGTACAATTATCCCTTGGTGTCTGTGGGGGATTGGTTCTAAGACCCTCGCAGATACCAAAATCAAATGGGATTGGGTGATAAAGCACCTTCATAAATTGGGTCTTTTGCTTTTCAACATATACACTCATTTATGCATACCTCTCACCCCACAATTATTTATTTGCCAAACTTAGGTAACTATTTTTCTGGCCCTGGGAGCCATGGGGCTGTGTAGGAGGAGACCAGGCCCACCTTTGGTCCCTGAGCCAGTGGAGCAATAGAAAGCTACAAACTCTCATACTGGGACAGCCTCAGGGGCATATTACAGGCAAATCCTAACCACCTCTAATCTCATGGCACATTCCTGGGTTTACTGGAGCCTGATGAGTGAGCTTTGGGGGTGACCCTGAGGGCAGCATTGTTTAGGGAGTATTTGGTTGAAGAGGGCATGGCAAGGAGTGGGCAGACAGAAGAAGTAACCCACAGAGAAAGGGGAAAGCAGCTGATACACAGTGGAAAAACACCTGAAAGTTGAAGTCTGGGCCTGCCAATCACTTGAGTGTGAGACTCATCCAAGGCTCAGTTTTCTCATCCATAGAATGGGATGAAAATAAGTAACATTGCCCTTCCTTGTTCAACATGATTAAATGAGATTGATTATGCACAGAAATACATTCTGTAAACTATAATGCTCTGGACCAGTGTGGGTTTCTTCAGGGATTAACTAGAGCAAATATACCGCCCTCTTACCAATGAGCTCCTAACAGGCATCGAGGCCTTCCCCAACCACCACATCCTGAGCCACAGTTCCATTACCATTTTCAACTATTGAGTTGGCTAAAATGTCTGTTTAGTTTTTTCTGTAAAAGAAAAGACAAATTTTTCACCAATAACTTTATTGATTTGGATATTTTGAGTATGTTGGCTATCTCTTGCTATTGGCTTCTAGTGGGTAGAGGCCAGAGATGCTGTTAAACATCTTCCAGTGCATAAGACAGCCAGCCCCACAGCAAAGAATTATTTGGTCAAAATGTCAGTAGAACCAAGAAACTTCACAAACCACTTTTGACATGTTCAATCAGTAACAGCACCTTCTCTATACACTGCACGAAAAATTTTTTGGCATTTCAGTTGCATTTTTACCTTTCTTGAAATGATAACGCATAATATGCTGAAAATATTGCATTTTTTCTTCCATCTTGAGTATTAAAATGTATGCACAAAAATTCACCAGTTTTGATAGGTTCTTTTTAAATGCAAGGTGATAGGACAGCTGTCACAATACAATCTAACAAAATTGTTTTGAATGAAGTTAAAGACAATTAAGCACTACTAGAGCCATTCTATGGAAAAAACTTAACAGACTTTTTGGCCAACCCAATAATCATGTTGGATAAATGTTGACATTGAATACGCTTCAGTTAAAAAGAATGAAGTTACCTCTAATGAAAGATGATTTGGCAACATTCATTAAAATCACAACTGGCCCTGGTTGGTGTGGTTTGGTTGGAGTGTCATCCTGCAAACCTAAAGGTCGAAGGTTTGATTCAGGTCAGGGCATATGCCTAGGTTGCTGGTTTGGTCCCTGGGAGGGGCATGTAGGGGAGGCGATCGATGTGTCTCAGATTGATGTTTCTCTCTCTGTCTCTCTCTCTCCTTCTCCCCCCGCTTCTCCCTGCTCTGAAATCAGTCAACAAGCATATCCTCAGGTAAGAATTTAAAAAAAAAAAACCACACAACTGACTCAGCAATTCCACTTTTAAAAATAGATACACACAGGTATGAAATGACATGTACAGGCATATTCACTGCAGCATTCTTTGTGAGAGCAAAGCATTGTAAAGAAAAAAATGTCCACTCACAGGAGACTGGTTAGGTCAATTATCAAACATCCATACAATAAAATGCTGTGGAGCCATTAAAATGAATGAGGCAGCGCTGGGTGAACTGATCCAGAAAGATCTCTAACATGTATCATAAAACAAAAAACAGCAAGTTGCCAAACAATATTACCTATCTATCTCCACTAACATCGGAAATCAAACCAAACTACGTGTGTGTGTGTGTGTGTGTGACCTGATTTGTATGAAAATACAGAGAAAATTCAGGGAGGGACAGGCCAGATGTCAGAAGTGGCACCTGGGGAGGAGAAGGGAGAGGGACAAGGGCCTTACCCTTTTCAACACCATCTACTTCACGAACGGTCGCCATTTCTTTCTTCCTTTCTTCCTTCTTTCCTTCCTTCCTTCCTTCAAATAAACTGTTTAGTTTCTGTCAACCTTATTTCCAATCTTGTTGAGGAGTCTGCAAGAATGGCTTAAGACCACTCAGTGGTCCCTCCTACCGTTCAGAGGCCTAAGCAGTGGGGGCATCAGCAGGGAACAGCTGAACAGGCACGGAGGACCCCTTCGTGCCTCCAGACCCAGAAGCAGTAAATATGGGATCTGGAGAGGTCTAGTCCTCCCGAAATTTTTTCTCAGGCACAGCCTTCTCAGCAGCGGCCAGCTCTTCTCAGTCTCTTCAGGAACAGGCAGCGCCTCCCGAGGGTGCTCATGGGAGATGGTGCCACGCATGCGCAGAGCTCTCCGGGCCGGCATCCACCACCATAGACCAGAGGAGTGACTTCCCCTGTTGCCTGGGGATGGCAAAGTCCGCGTAGCGCAGAGGAGAGTCTTTGTTACCCAGAGCGATGGCAGGCAGGTTAACATAAGATGCCTCTGTGAGAGACTGGGGTCAACCCAGGGAATCAGTAACCACCGGAAGTGGCGTCTCCCGGAAGGCTGTCTGGAGTTGGTTTGTGCCAAGTTACAGGGGTGAAGCCACCAGCAACAGGAGTGGCTCCAGGGCAGCAGCAAACTTTAGCATAGCCACTGGCCGCTGGCCGGTATTGCTGAAGGATATGACATTGACATCAGCTGGTTTTCTACATCAACGACGGCACGAGCTGCCAGCAGCAGCTTCTCCCAGGCTCGCTTCAGATTTATGATGTAGATGCCCTTAGTTTTCCTTTTGTGAGTGAACTGTTCCTTTTACAAGTCAAGGAACACACCTAAATGAGTTCCTGTTGCCAGAAATTCGAGGACATCCTCCTGCTTCGTTTTCAGGACCTCAGCGGCTCCAGTCACTGTGGAAGTTTCCCTTTAAGTTTCGAACAGAAAAGCAGGACACGTTGTGGACAACCTCTCTGGGTAGCATGGAAAGGGGTTGCCATTTTTTTGTGATGTGAATATATTCATATATTTTCTGTGTAACTTTTAAAACTTAAAATTGATATATAATTGGTAATTTTTAAACTTTTTTATTGTTGTTCAAGTACAGTTGTCTCCATCTTCCCCCCACCCCAACCATCCCCACTTCCCACCCTTGATCCTACCCTCCTTTGGCTTTGTCCATGTGTCCTTTACACATGTTCCTGAAAACCCTTTCCCCTTCCCCCCCATTATCCCCTCCCACCTCCCTTATGGTTACTGTCAGTTTGTTCGTACTTTCAATGTCTCTGGTTATATTTTTCTTGCTTGTTTGTTTTGTTGATTAGGTTCCACTTATAGGTGAGATCATGTAGCATTTGTATCTCACCGCCTGGCTTATTTCACTTAGCATAATACTCTCCACTTCCATCCATGCTGTCCTGAAGGGTAGGAGCTCCTTCCTTTTGCTGTGTAGTATTCCACTGTGTAAATGTACCATAGTTTGTTGATCCATTCATTTACTGATGGGCACTTAGGTTGCTTCCAGCACTTGGCTATTGTAAATTGTGCTGCTATGAACATTGGGGTGCATAGGTTCTTTTGGAATGGTGTTTCAGGGTTCTTAGGATATAATCCCAGCAGTGGAATTGCAGGGTCAAAAGGCAGTTCCATTTTTAGTTTTCTGAGGACATTCCATACTGTTTTCCATAGTGGCTGCACCAGTCTGCATTCCCACCAATAGTGCACTAGGGTTCCCTTTTTCTCCACATCCTCTCCAACACCTGTTGCTTTTTATTTATTTATGATGGCCATTCTCATTGGTGTGAAGTGTATCTTATTGTGGTTTTAACTTGCATCTCTCTGATGGCTAGTGATGCTGAGCATCTTTTCAAATGTCTCTGGGCCCTCTGTATGTCCTCCATGGAGAAGTGTCTGTTCAGGTCCTTTGTCTGTTTTTTAATTGGGCTGTTTGTATAAGTGGTAATTTTTATATTTTAATTTTATGTAGTTATATTTGTATTGTTTAGTTGAATTTTATATAATTATATAAAATTTTATATAATATAAAATCTTTCAATGTCTTTATTTTTTTAAGATTTTATTTATTTTTTTTTAGAGGGGGGAAAGGAGAGAGAAAGAGGGAGAGAAACCTTGATGTGCAAGAGATCAGTTGCTTTTCACAGGCCCCCAAGTGGGACCTGCAACCCAGGCATGTGCCCTGAATGGGAATTAAACTGGCAATCTTTCACTGTTGTTAAAATATTTTTTTTAAGATCTTATTTATTTATTTTTAGAGAGAAGGGAAGGGAGGGAGAAAGAGAAAGAGAGAAACTTCAGTGTTTGGTTGCCTCTCAGACGTCCCCCACTGGGGACCTGGCCAGCAACCCAGGCATGACTAGGAATCAAACTGGCAACCCTTGGGTTCTCAGGCCTGCGCTCAATCCACTGAGCTACACCTACCAGGGCAAAACTTTTAACCCCTGCCTATTGTTTCAGAAAACTTCCAAGATCTTCACTGGGCCCATGAATACTTATTCCCGAGGATAGAGTCATCTCTCTGTAGAAGGACCTAGGCTCCTCTCTCCCAAAACGGCGCCACCTCCCAGATGAGGGGCTGTATCCGCCTCTGAGGCTCATCAGACCAGGACCCCAGAACCCCTGCCCCAGGCCTGCTCCCTACCCAGGGATGATGTCTTGAGCTTGTTCTCTCATCATCTGTGCAGAGATGAAAGAAAAAAATCCTTAGTTCATTCCTTCTTTAAATAAACTGTTGCCTTGGGCAAAGCCACAGATATTCAATGCTGAATAACAACAGACAAGATTAGAATCTAGTGAGGAGTGAGACTCTGATCTAGCAGCTCCCTAAATAAAAATGAAGTGAGGTCTGTGACGGATGCTCTGGAAGACAGACCCAGAGATCTCCTCCCTCAGGGATCCTGGGCGGCAAGGTCACTGCTGAGTGGGATCTTTCAGTGTAGAATGGATGGTTTCACTACCAATGCCAATATCTGGACTGAGAAAGGAATTCCTCTGTGTGTGTGTGTGTGTGTGTGTGTGTGTGTGTGTGTGTACACACACACTGCATACTATGTACACAGGTTCACACTCCGTGCATAGGGTGTCAATTCATTCCAGATTTACTGGAACAGCCTCACTTTTCACATATTTGGATACCACAAACCATTGAAATATCCTGAAAATTCCAACATGATTATTTATGCAGCACTCCTTCAGTCTCGTTCCAAAAAAAGGATTTGAGAACCAGCTTGCAGTGTTGTATACACTTCCGAGGATTGAAAAATAACAGACAAGGGAATCGGGGAGAAGCGAGAATAAAATGACACACAGAAATGCTTAACTCAAGTCCCACGTGCCTGCTGCAGGGAGGCCACAGATGCATCTCGCAGCCAGGGCTAAGAGGGAAACGAGGTGGCACGTACCCCTGCCGTTGGGGCCTGTGGGAACTCCCCCCAAGCCCTCGGAAAGATGCAGCATGACTCCGTCAGAAAGGAACACATGCGTGTTCCAAATCTTAACAGTGGTTTGGTGGCACAAAGGACTGCATCTGTCAAACTCACAGAGTAGTGCACTTAATACTTGTGTGCTTTACTGTCAGCAAACTTTACCTCCCCCCAAAAAAGAATTATAAGCAAACAGTTAATGATATGCTTGCTGAAGTGTTTAGGGGTGAGCTGACATCTCCACTTACTTTGAAATGCGTCGGAAAAGGGGGATGCAACGCTGAGTGGAAGGAAGAATAGAGAGACTGACACACAGCAAAGCAAGTGCCGTAAAGTAGTCTCAGTGGCGGGCTGACGGCATGGACCGTACAACTCTTCCAACTGTGCTGTGTTTGAACATTTTTATAATGAAAGGTTGGAGGCTCTGAGATGTGGAGTGGACTTTGGAAGTGACCATCGACACCCAGCAAGCCCAAAGCCCCAAGTTTTGTTCACAATAGCCAGAACCAGCAGCCGACCCCCTGGGCGCCTGGCCTACGGACCCTGACAGGACCCTCGGGAGCAAAGCTCCGGCTTCAGCGGGGGCAGGCAGGCCTGGCTCCTGCAGGTCTTGGCCTCGCCCAGACAGAGCGCACAGATCATGGAAACCTCTTGTCGGGCCATCAGGGAGCAGCTCTCCTTGGAGGCGCTGTGCCAAGGGCAAAGTTGGATTTCAGCCTTGGCAATATGATAACGTTGATGACGGGGATTATTTTCTGGGGCTTTTCTCTCTGCTGGCACTGCATTAAGCCTGCACATTTACATGTCACTTAATGTTTAAGTGACTCTCTGATGCAGGTACTATTGTCATTCCCATTTATCTGTGGAAAACGACTTGGAAAAGTTCAGGAACTTGTGTGGAACGCTCTGTTGGCAAAGGCTGAGCTGCAGTCCGATGTTCTATCTGACTCCGGAGGCTTCAGTGCTAGCCCTGCCCTCTTCTGCTCCAGAAGCTGCTCTCCCCTACCCTTCCACTTTCATTCCCAACCTCTCCCCCAAAGGCCTGTTACAGACTTGTCTCTGCTCCGGCCTCAGAAGGAAGGTCAGGAGAAAGTCTGACTCAGGCCCAGAGTGCTCATTATAAACCAAATACTCCTCTCCTGCCCCTGAACTTCTGTTCCCTAGAAAGCTGTTCTGACCAGCCTCCCTGCTACCACAGCACACCTCCTCCCAGCCAGACCTGGCCCAGGAACTTCAGACCCCAACCCAAGAGAAGGGTCCTGCCCTGCTTGCTCCAGGCCTCAGGGCCCAAGCAGCCCCTGGAGTGTGTATATGTGAGGGAGGGAGTCAGTAGGGGTCACCCAGCTGTGAGGCCCACATCCTTCCAGCCAGAGCCAGGCTCGGAGCCATGGAAGAACAGGATCAGACGGTGGAGACTGAGTCTACAGGCAGACCCCAAGCAGCCTTGGCCATGCCAGGCCGACCAGCAGACCCTCCAACACAAACACCAGGCCCCTGGCTCTGTGAGAAGGGGGCATTTTTCAGAGGTGACATCAGCTCTTAAAGTTTTATGTTTCCTGCCTATTTCAGCCCAGAGAGTGGAGTCCCCAGGGCTCATGAGCCTGGAGGGGCAGGCACCAGCTCCAGTCCAAAGGACACATCACTGGCCGTGGACACTCGTGACAATCTACCCACAGGAAAGACGGCCGAGATGATGGCTGTCCAGCAGACTGCTCACCCTGAGGACACAGCCCTGCCTCTGCAAAACAGACTTGAAAGAAAATCTCCCAGGTCCCTAAACCCACCTTGGGGCCTTTGCTCACACTGTCCCCTTTGTAACTTCCTCTGCCTTCCTCACTCCTCGCCATCTAGCAAATGCCTCCCATCCTTCAAGTATCATGTCCAGCGCTCCCTCCCCTGTGAGGCCAGCAACAGCTCCCCAAGCCTGCACAGCGACCTATCCATCTGCCATTAGAGGCTGACCACTCTGAACTGTGTTTAGATCCACCTCCCTTTCCCTGTTCCCCGCCAGACCAGAGCTACAGGAGGGTGCAGGCCAAGTCCCATTTCACCCCAGGGCTCTTGCAGCACTTGGTGAGACTCAGAAAGTGTTTGTGAGGGAAAGGATGGAGAGCGGTGGGAGATAGCGCTTCTCAGCAACCCCCATCCCTCCGTTGAATATTTGCTGAGGGACCAGCCCTGACATCCCCTCCAAGAAGCACTTTCTGCCCCATGAATGTGCCTGGGGAGCCTCAGAATCTAGGAGGAGAGAGCCTTAATCCCCTCACCACGGCCTTTGGCAGTGGAAGCCCAAGGGAGCCAGCTCCAGCCCCTAGCTGGGCCCCTGGGGTAAGGGAGTGGAAAAGCCAGAGGGAGAGCAGCCCCTGCCCGTGTCCAGACACCTGCCCCCAGGCCCGGCTCCGAGAAAGAAGCTCTGGATGGTTGCCAGGGTGGGAGGCCTGGAGGAGCTCAGAATGGGTCCAGTAGTGGTGGAGGCCTCAGAGCAGGGCCACTTCCAGGCTGGCATCAGGCCAAGAGGGGCTGCTTCTATTTGCACAGCAATCCTGCCCTTGCTAGGGGCCGGAAAATCCACACCCTCTCCCCCCAGCAAGGCTGAGGCTGCCTCTGCTGCAAGGGGTACTGGGAGGATTAAAGGACTCAATATGTAAAAATACCTGGACTGCAGGAAGCATCTTTAGGATAATTATTGTGTTAAATTTTTTATTGATTAATTAGAGAGAGGGAGAGAGAGAAAAAAAAAAGGGAGAGAGAGAGAAACATCAGTTTGTTGTTCCACTTATTTATACATTCACTGTTTGACTCCTGTATGTGCCCTGACCCAGGATCAAATCTGCAACCTTGGTGTATTGGGATGATGCTCTAACCAATTGATCTACCTGGCCAGGGTAATTATTGTGTTATTTAGACTCAACTCACATGACTGAATGCCAACTAAGTGCTGAGGGCAGGAATGCTGGCTGAGCAAGACAAGCAGGTCCCTGCCTCCCAGGAGCCTTCAAGTAGGCAAGTGACACAGACACATAAACGGCAGACATGCATGTGCAGGGCTGGAGGGGTGAACCCACAGCACCTAACCTGACCTCGGGTGGGTGGGTCCTGGAAGGCTTCCTGGAGGAAGTGCTGCTGCCTATAGGAGAGTTGAAGGCTGAGTAGAAAGAAATTAATCAACTAAAGACGTAAACTCCTCCCAGTTGAGAGAGCCACGATGAAGGCTCAGCTAAAGGAAAGGAGAATGCAAGTTGAGTAAGGTGAAGGGAGCTGCCAGTGGGGGTGGGTAGAGGGGACACTTCAGTGCAAGAAGTTCCAGTGGGGGACCTGGGCAGCCATGGTAGGGAGATGGAGGTGCTGAGCCTCCAGGGAAGGTGAGTTCTAGCAGACAGTCCTGGTTGAATGAGTGAAGGAATAAGTGAGGCATCCAAAGAGAGGAAGGCAAGGTGGAAAAACCAACTTCACCTTCTACAGTGAATTCTCTCTGGCAACAGGGAGAGGTCAACAGAGACTGATGCCTACACATGCTGATCCCACCCTGATAGACCTACCTTAAGCTTAGCAGGTGAAAGTGTGGCACATTAGGCCCAGGAAGGGTCAGGGAACTGGGTCACTGCCCCTCTGCCCTGGGAGGAGGCTGACTGAATTCCCCTGGACCCAGGGCAAACTGCCCAGCTGCTGACTCAGGCCCCACTGTCCAGCTCAGCATTCCTACCCACACCACTGAATGGGGATATTGAAGGTCTTTGTACAGGGGGTTAGGCCGCTGACCACACCCCCAACCAGAGCCTTCCACACAGCTGGGGGCTTTGCTCTCAGGAAGGAGCATAAGCCCTGGCGGTCAGCCTGAGAGCCCTGTGGCTACCAGGTACTGCTCTGGGGGTGTCCAGGATCAGCAACCATCCTAGGTAAGTGGGCAAGGCTGGCATCAGAGAGGGGATCCCAATGAGGGGAATTGCTCTGACCTTCAGGACCGGAGGCCCCTGCACCACAACCATGATCAAGGTTCCCGACTTGGGTTGGGTATCTGTCCCCTCTGCACGCACCAGTGTGTAAGTGGGGGTGTGCCATAACTCCATGGTTGTCCCACCTGCCCCATCAGACTGGAGCTTCTCCAAGGCAGAAGTGGTTTCCCCATTAGATCAGGGCCTCTCACAGGGTATGGGCTGGGTCTCCCCTATCACAAGGGAATGGGGTTGGTTTGGAGCCTTCCCCACCAGACCCAGAGCTCCCAAGCCCAGTGTTCATCTCCCCCTTAGTGTTCCATGCAGGAGTTATATCTGGTGCCCAGCCTCAGCCTGCCCTCGGCAGAGCCAACACCTCTGTAGATAAAGTGCCCCTCCTCCTCCTGTCCTCCTCCAGTCTCCTTCCCCTTCTGGCCTTTGCCCCAGCCCTGGCTGCATGGGCTTCCACCTGCCAGGTGTGCTTTCCCAGGAATGGAGGAGGGCCAGGTACCATGAAGCCAGTGCCGGTTGTCACCCTTTGGTGGGTGCTACTGCTCGTGTCTAGGCCGGGGTCCACCAGGAAGGGATCCCCAGAAGAGGCCTCCTTCTACTACGGAACCTTCCCACTTGGTATGTCCATTCCTCTGTTGGTCTGTCCATCGGTCTGTCAGCTTGCCCACCTTGGCTGGCTTGCCAACAAGTTTTGTGTTTTAGCTTCCTGACAGGTAGAATGTGGAAAATAACTGCATGTAGTTGTTTTAAAAATAAAAGAAGTTCCTAACAGATTTTTTAGAAGTTATTATACAGATAATATGCTAATTGGGTTAAGATTGTACCAAAAAAATATTTTAACACATTATGTCTTTCCCCATCCACCCCCCATGCTCCCAGCCCCAGAGAGGCAGGGGCAGGCTGCTGGGAGGGCGCTTGTCCTGTGGCCTGGGAAGCAGAGCCCATGGTCCCTGTGCTGGGCAGGGAGTGGGAGGGCCCAGAGCCCAGCTCAGAGTCTCTACTTTCAGGATTCTCCTGGGGGGTGGGCAGTTCCGCCTTCCAGACAGAGGGCGCCTGGGACCAGGAAGGGAAAGGGCCAAGCATCTGGGATGCCTTCACGCACAGCGGGAAAGGAAAGGTGCTTGGGGATGAGACAGCAGATGTGGCCTGTAATGGCTATTACAAGG
>PVKM010013424.1:0-30399 GCA_004027735.1 Carollia perspicillata
TAACTTCGTTTTGACTGTAATATCTCTGCATGTACAGCTGGAAGGGGCCCCAGAAATCACCCAGTCTAGTCCCTTTATTTATAAGATTCAGTTCTAGAAAAAGACCATCCCTAAGGCTCGGTGTAAGGAAGAACGATGATAGGAGACTTGGCTTAGGGTGGGGAACACACAGGACAATATACAGGTGACGTGTTCTAGAACCGTATACCTGAAACCTGTATAATTTTATTAACCAGTGTCACCACAATGAATTCAATAAAATAATTAGATAAAGATGGACGGAAAAGATTGACTCCTAGTTTCTCACTTCAGATATCTCACTTTGGAATAGGAGTCAGGACATGTATGTACAAACTTGGGTCAAGGAAAGGCACAGTGTGTTAAACACTATGATCAGGGCAGAATTAAAACTTAAAAACTCAGAAGAAGGTTAATATGGTCTGGCTGGGAAGATAAAGGCCGAAGACTATGCTTGAACAAGAGGAGGAAGCTTTTGGGCTGGACTTTGAGGAAAGCAAATGGTTCATACCTGGAGATGTTGATGACGGAGGGGCATTCCAGGTAGACGAAACATTGTCAGCAATGGAAAATGGAGTCTTACTAGTCTCCTCTGAATCTTGTGTCTGACTTCCGTGAATTCACCAGCTTGATTTTTTTCCCTCTTGAAAATTTTTATATTGTATGATTTTTTTCTTCCCAACTAATGCAAACCCTTAATAATAATCTATTTATTACCCACTGCCTAGTGATTACATGGAGTTTGACTAAATAATATCTACAGCACTGCTGCTGCTAGGAGACACATGCTTGTATAAACACGAGGCATTATTCCAAATCAGAAAAAAGGTAAATAAGGAAATACAAATTAATACCTGTGATATTTTCAGAACAAAAAGTGCTTGGATTTTTTTCCTTTAGGCAGGACTACTTTAATTTGATCTTTTAGTAGTTTGTAAGCCATGGAAATATGCTGAATTATTGGGTTATTGGAAATACTGTTCTCAGTGATGTCACTTTCTGAGCAAGACTGATTTGGTTATTAAGTCAGTTAAGGGAGATTACTGCCAAATCCAGAATGTGTTGAGAGCTTCGTGTTTGTAATTTTGCTTCCATTTTGTGCCTTGAGCAGGCTCCAGGCTCTTACATTTCTTCATCAGCCATGCTGTTCTCCAAAGCTTTCCTTTTGGCGTCACGCGACAGAAAGGCGTAGTGCCGTGTACAAGTTCATTTACTGACCTGCTTCCTCTGCACAGGCCTCCTCTAGAGCAGCCTTCCCACAGACTGCGCTCCCAGCACTTCCTCTGTGTCAGAGCTAATGTTAGCAGTGACAGAAATAATTAAAATTCCTTAATATTACATGGTATTTTATCTTCATGGTACACACTCACTGTTATTGTATTTGACCCTCAAAACTCTTCTTTGATAGGTCAACGGCAGGGTTACTATCCCCATTCTGTAGATGACAGAGCTGAAGTATCCAGAGGTGGTGTCGACTAGTGTCCCTCACCTGTGAAGTCTGGGTGCCGAGACCTGAATAATAGGGCTCCTGACTCCTGACCCAAGGCAGCTTAGGTGGATCGTGGAAGGTCACTGCTCATGTACAGTTCAGATGATCTGTCTGAATACTTTTCGTTTTAGATGAAGAAACTGAGGCTAAGAGGCGTGTAGTTATGGGTATTTCGGGGCTCAGCACACAGAAACAGGTTTTTGATTCTGTCTGGGGTGGTTAAAACAGTGCCCCACAGATTCAACCCTCCCCAGGTCCTCTGCTCTGACCACGGCAGTGCTCAGTTCAGGTATTACTTGAGAAGCATGGATGCATCTCGCAAATAATTCCTGTTGGCTGCTGACATCTTCTGTGTATAGTTAATGTTCTTTTAAGGATCCAATATATGTCTGGGACTATTAATTGCCTTGGGAAAAAGAACAAAAACTTAAGGTGTGGAACCTACATTTTAAAGGTTCAAAAATGTATTTTATTTTTAGATTTAAAAAATGTTAAACCAATTAGAAAATAGTCCAGACCTTAAGTTCAGTAGGATTTTTGATAAAGAATGCTCATTTTTAGGTTGGTTGGTCAAAAGTACCTGGATTCTAAATATAGGGCAGATACAGATTTGTTAAGGGGTGAGCAGTTGGGGGTGTGTCAGGGGCTGGAAAGCAGGCAGTGTTAGGGTGCGGTGGTCCGCAGGACCGTAGCCATGTGACTCTGATGGCAGCATGAGATGAGGTGCAGAGGCCACCAGGAGCTCTAGGTCTCCTGGGTGTAGGAGGGAGGATCAAAGGGAGGAAAGGTACAGACACAGCTGGGCCTTGGCCCAGTCTTCACTGGGGCCTAGAACCATCCTGTGAGTTAAGGATGTAATCTCCTTGGAATTAGGGACTCAGCCATCTCACTCAGCCATCTGTATAGCTGTTCACATGGTACTAATGAGAAATTAAGATGATGCTCTTTGATGTGAGCAACCTTCCAAAATAGCACTTGATGCTGCTGATGAAGGAGACTTAGGCATATTGCTTCTTCTGTAGACTTTAGGCCTAAATGGATTTGGGAGGCTATGAGAGCTTTCTTCTCAAGTGTCTGCATTTGAGTGACATGCTAAGTAATGCCTGGATATCATCTGGGGAGTGCTGGTCTATCCATATATATATATATATTACATGGTATTATATATATATATATCCTGCTTGGATATGTTTTCTTTGGGCACTTAGGTAAATATGAAGATTTTCCATACATTTCAAAATGTGCACAGTCTATTTGACAAGAACAAGAAAACAAATTCACTTAGAAGATATACCCACAATCTTGTCACCCTGCTCCATCAACCCAGTTTCCTATATACCAGTTTAGTCTTGAGTAATGTGCATCTATAGTTTTTACATGTAATCAGGGAGAGATGCAATTGTATCCTTTTTAAATTTAATGTTATACAATGAGATTTTCCCCCCATTATATTTAGTGATGGCATAACCCATGGAATAGACGTTCCAGAACTTATTTAACTGTTGTTGTGTTGTTGATCGGATGTGTCACTTCCAGTGTGTTTCTCGCAGAGGGCGTAGTGAAGGTCTTCGTGGCTGTAGCTTTTTGAGGAGCTGGCATGTTGAAGAAATTGGGATGTTTATTACCAGCTAATTACTAGTACTTGCCAAAATATCCTTTTAATTAAATGTCACTCTGCACTAATTACAACAGCTGCGGTGAAGTACTTGGGGGCCAGAGAAGATACTTGGAACTGGTTAGGGTGGATTTGTATGTGTTAGAGGTGAATGGCGATGGGATGGGCCGGCTATTGCTTTATCCACACATTGAATTTAAATAGGCGATGGAAGCAAAGCAACTATGATGAGGAAGAAGTGGCCTAACTAGAATCTTACAAATGTTCTTTTTGGCTGGACTATGTAGCTCCGTTCCAGAGAGGGCGGCAGAGCAGTCTGAGCGAGCAGACGGACGTCCGTCGCCGCACACCGGCAGAGGCGTAGCTGTGCTTCTGGGGCGAGCTGGTTCCGTTCCTGTGTAGAGTAATGCAAATCTCTAATCTCAGACTACCTGTGGTACTCATAATAATGGCGCAAACAGCAGTACCATTTTCCGAAGTGTTAATCATTCCCCAGGTACTATTTCAAGCATTATATGCGGATACCTCCTAACTAAATTAGCATACATACCAATTTAAATT
This sequence comes from Carollia perspicillata, assembly GCA_004027735.1. Classification (NCBI taxonomy): domain Eukaryota; kingdom Metazoa; phylum Chordata; class Mammalia; order Chiroptera; family Phyllostomidae; genus Carollia; species Carollia perspicillata. The sequence goes on from PVKM010013424.1 coordinate 3,684, forward strand.
AATATACATACTACTTTAAGCATTGTATGTATATATCTTCTAATTGAATTAGTATACATGCTAATTTAATTAACTCTCAATAATCTTGTGAAATTGTGCTGTTCATTTCCATTTGATGGATGAGGAAACTGAGGCAGAGAGCAGTGAAATAGCTTGCTCTAAGCCATTCCCTCACTTCTTCCAGCCTCCTAGCATATTGCCAGATACATGGTGGCTGTTCAGTATGTTCTGTCAGTGCTAGCTGTGGCATCCTAGACGACTGAGGGGACTTCTGAGTCTCAGGGTCCGCGTCTGGAAAAAAGAGGATGCTACCTCCTTCTTCCTGGGTTGTTGTGAAGGTCAGGAGCTGTACTGAAAGTTCTTTCAAGTGTCTGGCAATTATAACTAGTATCATTAGGCTTTGAACCCAGGCAGTCTGGTCCCAGAGCCTGAATGCACAGCCGCTGCCCCATGCTGTCAGGCTGTGAGGTAATGGAGCTCTGAAGGCAGACGTGGCTTACTTTTACAGTAGTAGTAAAATTCCTTAGGCTTTCGTACTTACTGGATTGACCAAGGTTCCTAGCACTTTCTGAGACTACAGAGCAGAACTCATCTCTTACCTCTAATGTCAGTATAACCTACAAACAATGTGAAGGAATTTAGCCACAACAGTAGAGGAGATGAAGCCATTTATTGTAGTTATTACCTTTATTATTTAGTTCTTTGATTCTTAGTGAGTATGAATCTGGGACATAATGTAGGTGCCCATTACAAGCCCGTTAATTTAAGGTTTGAAGGAAGTAATGATTGGATGAGTAAATCACTTAATGCATGTGTCTGTTTCTTGGAGGTCTAATCTTGACCTCAGAACTTTGGTTCAAGTATAGTTAACCCTGAGTATATATGGCCATCTTGCTAAAGCAAAATCTTAGTGTAGGATTAAAAGATAACTCTGTGAAAGGATGTTGTTAACTAGTTTCAAAATGTATTAGTTTGGTTTATTGTCTTCTTTTTCTGATAAAGAAAGGAGTAGTCTCCCCTAAAGTTTAGTGATTAAATCACTGGCTGCCTTTTCTATTTTGGTAGTTGTGGTCATTGATGTTTCCTGGAAATTTTCCCCGTTCTATTAATACTGTCAAAGGGGGTTACAGCCGTGACTCACTCCAGGAAGTCAACCAGCATTTGCTTCCTCAATCTCACCAAACAGTCCCGATGTACAAAATCAACAACTTCTGCAAATGAGTGATTTTATAGCTCTCAAGAAAGTTCTAGATAATAGAGCTTTTGTGGTTCTCTCTGTGCTTCCTGCCCCCATGGTGAATAAAACAAAAGTTCATGTTTTGCTTCTCGGTATTCTTGAAATCACTGACCACTTAGGTCACTAGCGTGGGCTCTTTGTTACGAGAACTCCCACCTGCTGTCTAGCAAAAGTACCTTGGCACTCACCTTTGCAGAGATACTTCAGGGATGCGGCTTTAGCAGTCAGGGAACTAGAGTTCATGAACTCCATTGTAGTCTCTCCTTCTTACTCGTGTACACTTGGTTTTATGTTTCTGTATTCATTCATTTGTTCACTTTTTAAATTAGTTTATGCGTTAATTTCTTCAGTGCCTGATCTGATATTTTTTGAGCACCTCTGTGTACTAGACACTGTCCTAAGCACTGAAGATACAGCACAGACAGAGTACTCACTCTCTGGAAGTTTCCCGTCCGTTCACTGTGAACTATATTACTGAATTACCCACGCAGAAGGAAAACAGCCTGAGAGAATACATAGCCCATATGCTTTTCCTAAAGGAATCAAACCCACCTGACCTTTGTAAAGTCGTAAAGAATAAGGTTATTCATGTTAATTTAGTTATTTATTTTTGTATAAAATTAATCTCATCTGTCCCTGCCCGTGTCCACATACGCATGTGCATTCCTTGTGTTCCTTAAAATTTTATGTCTTGGATTATAGTCATTTGTGTCTGAGTCTTAGCTTCTCTGCAAGTTGGATTGAACCAGTGTATGACTTATTTCCAGATCAGGAATGTCTCCCTTTTGGCTTTTCATTCCCCCACCTCTTCTGGCCTCCTAGCATATTGCCAGATAAATGGTGGCTGTTCAGTATGTTCTGTCAGTGCTAGCTGTGGCATCCTAGACGACTGAGGGAACTTCTGAGTCTCAGGGTCCACGTCTGGAAAAAAGAGGATGCTACCTCCTTCTTCCTGGGTTGTTGTGAAGGTCAGGAATTGTACTGAAAGTTCTTTCAAGTGTCTGGCACTTAGTAAGCATTTACTGAATGCTATCATTAATAAATTATTTTATTGCTGCTTATGGAGCAGTAGCATTTCCTTCTAGGATTTTCTTATAATTCTTTATACTTCAAAGAGAAGAGACATGCAGTCTAGGATTTCACGTCAGCCTTCTTTCTATAGGAAACTAGATGTAAATGTGCTATTTCAGTTGTATACGTCTCATCGTCTTGTGTGGTTGCTGACCAAACATTAGGTAAAATTATGCTACCATCTCCCCCTTGATGTCAAGTCATGGTATCGTTAAGTCTCAGAATTTCTCCTGACACTTATTGCTGACACCAGTTTCACCAGAGGTTATGTTAATCGCTGCCTTCATGATCAGGTACTTGGTCATTTGTTGTTTCTTTATCCTGGCTGTGAGCAGACACGGCAGGCAGAAACACTTGGACATCCTCTTATGTCCCCATCCCATCATTTGCTGGCAGAGGAAATGTTGTGCCAAGGGCAATAGAGTGACTGAAAAATTACTGTGATGAAAGAAATGGTCACATAATGAGAAATCAAACTACATATATACATATTACATACATGCATGAATGTATGTGTGCACAGATAGGAATATGCACATATATGTTTATGGATATCAGGCTTTTGAGTTGATATTTTTGCATATGAACAATATATACCCTTTTCAAAATGTGTTTTTACTCCACTCTCATTGAATCCTTACACATCAACCTTGTCTTGTTACAGCAGAGATTACGGCCTCCATTTTATGCGTGGGGAACGTCAGAGGATGCAACTTTGCAGTGTGTTCCAGAGCAAGGGTTGGGTCCTAAGGCAATCGTAGTCTTTCGCCGTGATATATATCAGAATATACTAGATGATAATTTAGAAGATGGGTGGAGGTTAAAGCTGAACATTCTCTTCTTCCTTTGTAATGTTGCTTAAGTTCCTAATAAAAATAAAACTACCATTGAGCTGCATTTGTCATCATTCAGGGGCCTTCACACTCATCTTTTTATTTTTACCACAGTTGCCTCTGTGTTCTGATAACTGATCCCTGAAAGGTGCAGTGTTAGCATTCCATGGATGCTCTCAAATTCTCCTAAATTTATCTATTGCAATAGTTATCACAGTTTCTAATTTCATATGTGTATGCTTATTTGATCAGTGTCTTCCTTCCTCCCAGACTCAACTGCTAACTCCAGGGCACAAAGGTGTCTTAAAATCTGTGCAAGATGTGTGACAGGCAATACATACTTAGTAAATAACTGCTTAATGAATGAATGAATACATGATTAAGTGAGATAGACACAGGCTTCTAAATCCAGCATGTTAGTGCTAGAAGGAGTCTTTTAGTATTTGAATTTAACTTGATGAAATATTACTAAAAACTTCCTCTATTCCAATCAGATGCTTTGGAGTTTATCGAGAAACCAGACATAATTTCTATCATCAAAACTTAATAATTTAATGGGAGGGCATTTAAGATATGTGAAATGAATTACAAGAGAGCACTAGGCAAAGGCTGATGGGAACAGATGAGAGATAAGACATTACTTTGGATCAGGGCCATTAGACAGAGCTTCCTGGAGATGTCTTGCAGCTGGATCTTGGAAAACAGAATTCTTGTGAATGGGGACGGTGTTAGGAAAGAACAGTAGATTTAGCGAATAGATCATGGGCATGAATCACTGGGTCATAATGGAGGACAGTGGGAGTTACGAGCATTGATGTTAGGGCTCAGAGTGACTGTGCAAAGTTAAATGTGTCCCTTGTTTCTTCTCCTTTGCCACTAATTATTGTGTTTCTTTAACCCCTCTTTCAACCATCCGTGCCGCCATTCTCCCTTACTCTTCTCTCCCTCTGTCTTTCTTTCCAAAAGCTGATGCTTAGATAGAGAATAGTTTGTTGCAAACCCTGACATTGTCCGTATGTTAATGTGACAGATGGGCAGCCTGGGCAACACCATACTCTGTGTAATTTGTTGCATGAGGCCAAGGGAGACATGTCCCAGAGTTGGCTTCTTTTTGCTTTTCTTGCTCAGCTAGTTATGCAGCCATGGCTTCAGTTCATACTTTTACTGTGGAGAATTTTCTAAACTTAAGAATCAAGCAGTGTGCATGCATTTTTTGTATAATCCCCCTTTTGTGGAAATTGCTTTGCCAAGCTGCCTTCTCATTTTTTGCTGTTGTATGTCAGACTGGGGTGTTTTGTCCTGAGAGTGTGAATTTTCTTAACAAAGCAGCAGAGCATCCTAGTAACCCATAGGGGACTGGTGGGCTTCCAAGGCCTCCTTGCTTAATTAAGAGCACATAGAATGGGTTTATGTGTCTATTTGTAAAACCATTTTGGAGACGACACAAAACATCCTAAGAAATACGTTTTTGTTCTGTTTCAAAGGTGAGACAGAGGCAGGTGGACAAGGCAATGAAGACATGTTTGTGATCTGTCCTCTCAGAACTAGATTTTCACTAGGTGAACTTCATTTTCCATGCTTTTATGCCTTATTCACCCATATGCAAAGGAACACATAGTACTTGCTAAGAGGAGGGGAAAAAGCATTTCTATACATGGGCTCCCCTTAGTGTTTCCCATGTTAACCGTTATCCGGACAATAAAAATGGCAATCTCTGTTTGTTCTTGAAAACAATATAAACAAAGTGGAAGCAGAAGGCCAGTTCTTGCCTATATAGCTGCAGTTTAATGCTGTACTGTGTGCAGAAACAAAGTACTGGCCTGGTCTCTGAGGCCTGTCTTTGTCACTTGCAGGCTGTGACATGGAGAGGTCACTTAATCTATTGAACTCGGCTTCTCCATATATCAGATGGGGATAAACAGTGTTGGCCCGCGCGTCCCCTTCACATGACATATCGCGTGCAAAAGTGAATTGTAAATTGTAATCGCTGAATAGATATGAAGGGCTGTCATCATTTTACCTCCTGGCTCAGGAGAAAATGGTAGCCCGAGTCGTAGGTACCTTTCTCTGCTATGCTGGCTCCAGCAGCACAGAGAGCTTCCGAACTTCTTTTGTTGACATTCCTCATTAGCAATGCCAAGTCTCAGCCTTGTATCAATCCTCCCCAATCCTTAAGAGGGAAACAAGTGTTCCTGTTATAGCTCTACCATGTGCATGACAGGCAAGAATCGTGTTGCCATCAGAACCTTAATTTATCAATCTTACTGACTTAAATTTTAAAGTTGCAAGCCTAAGATGATTCATTAACAGAGTATTTTTCAAGCCTTAGCTTTTCCCCAGAAAACAAAAGGAAGTGGCTCACGCACCAGCACTTCTAATAAGCTCTCATTCAGCAAAGGAGGATGTGTCCCTAATTTTGTCAGCATGTGTATGAAGAATGAACTTTAAGGAGAGATTCTTTTTTTATTGAATTTATTGCAGTGACAACGTTTAATAAAATTATATAGGCTTCAGGTGTCCAATTCTCTGATACATCATCTGTATATTGTGTAGTGGGTTCACCACCCTAAATCTTCTTCCATCACCATTTATTCCCCTATACCCTCCTCCACCTCCCCCATCCCCTTTCCCTAGAGATTCTTCTCTTTGAAAATACAGTGCATAATTTAAAAATGCACCTTTAAATCTGCCTCGAACCTCTTCAGAATCTGTGTTTTTCCTCTCGTCATTAAAATGTGACAACCTGGAAGTTTCATCTTCGGAAATTCAAACACTTTTTACTGCTTGCAAATTGAACAACTAAATTACTTCAGTACTTTAACCCATAAGGATGGCATTTTCACCCTGTACAACACTGATATGGTTGAGCTATTTATTCTTTTTCTAATGCAAATAATCAGTTTATGTCTCTGTGTGTTTGGCTTTATATGTATGTATGTATATTTTGAAAAACTAAGGTATGGAGGTAAATTTTGAGAAATTAGGACACAATTATGGACAAAGTAGCCTTGTAACTTTAGCTGTGCATCTAAATCCTACACTTGACATCGATAGGTTGTGCCTGCCTCTCTGACTACATACTAACCGGAAAACATGTATTGTTATACCTGAATCAGATTTTTCTCAGGGTATTGTGAAAGAAAATATGGACACATAAGTTCATGATAGAAAAGAAGAACGATGGCAATTTGTTCACTCACTCCTTCATCCATTCACGCAGTCGTGCAATGTTTGAGAACCCGTCACGTGTAGGGTACTGGTTTTGGACTGGGAGTCAGCCTACCAAAGCCCTTGTCCTCCTGAATTTTACAGTGTAAAAAGGAGGAAGATAGGCCAGCCGTAAATAAACACACAATGGCCCAAGTGGTGCTCAAACACACGCGCGCGCACATGCGTGCACACACGCCGGGGTAAGAGGATGAAGCATTCCCCTGTCATTTGTGATACAGAACAGCTGCGACGATTTGCTGTCAGTTCCCTCGTCCTTACAGTGCTCTCTTTTCCTGATGAATTATTTCGTTTGCTTCTTTCATGTCCCATCTGGTGGGGAGTGGGAGTTGTCTGCCACTTCTGCACCTAATGCTTTCATTTTTCAGTGAAAAACAACTTTCTTACACTCTGCTTGAAGGTAGTGGGCTTAAACATGTGTTCTGTGCTTAATAATCTCAGGAGAGTCCTGTCCACAGTACTTACCTTAAAAAAGCGTGCAGGGCACCACCGAAATGACTGGAAACAGCTCTCTTTAGTACGCGTGCTGGAATTGCCTCACGATTTGAAGTGAGCCTGCAGGTTCGGCTTCCTTTTGCCACTCAAATCTCGCATGGCCTTTGTGAACCAGTGAAAGTAGCAGGTGGCGTTTCACTTTTAGTTTTCCTTAAACACGTCTCTTTCGGCCACCCTCCAGGCTCTGTGCCAGTGGGCTGTCGGGGTCAGCACTTCATAAAAATGGACCATAGATCATTTCAGCTCTGCGTAAAAGCTTCTTTGTAACCTGTTGGTTCACGTGGACGACACTTAACTTCTCGGTCTTTAACGCCTGAGGCCACTGCTGTTTCAGTGCCGCCTGAAAAATTGTGTGGGTTTTTTGGTATTCTTTTTTTCTCTTTTTCTTTGTTATTTTTATTTTAAAAAGTAATCAAGTCCTACTCTACTTATCTAACTGTGTTTCCCTGAGTTTCCTTAATTTTTCTCTGACTGACTGAAATACTTTGCTTATTCCAGAATGTATCAGCTTCCCGTCAGTGCGTTGCGTTCCTTGCCATTCTCCAAGTCCCACCTTCTCCTTTCTTCAAAAGCCTTGTGCCTGCCAGAATGTATGGTTTTAAAGTGGCAATGAGGTAGTGCTGTCTAGAGTAGGATTGAACCATTTTTATTGTTCTTTTTACTTTTCTTTCCTGTTTCAGCCCTAATGATCACTTCTAGGCTTTCTAGAAATGATATGCTGACCATGAAACTGCTCAACTGCTGTTTCATAGTTGCTTTCGGACTTCAGGTGCTGGTGGCCATGTGACTATTGGAAGAGAAGATGGTGTCTCTTGTTCAGTTGTTGGCATTCAAGAGGCTTTCTGAGACGTGGGAGCGTGTGGGACTTGTGACCTGAGTGGTCTAACTCTGATTCTCTTGGATAGAGAACCTTAGATAGTGTTGAGAAAAACCTCGAAGATCATCTAGGCCATCAGCCCTGGCTATCCTGTAGAATCAGCAGTAGAGATTTTATAAAATACAAATGTCAGGGCTTCAAGCTCCAGAGGATCTTATCTAAGTTTTCTGTAGTGGGCCTGCACATCCGTACTTTACAAAAGTTTCCCATGTGATTCTGTGAAACCGGGTTGGAAAAATCACTGAGTTCATCTGAGTACCTGATTTTACAGGGAGAAAAATAAAATTCAGAGGAGAAGTGCCTTGTCCAGGTTCTCATAGCAGTATGGCCGCAGTGCTGGGGCAAGGAACACCTGTCTCCTGATTTCCGGGCAGCACAGTGCAGTAGAAACAATGCAGCGTCGACTGCACTTACTCTCCTTCGATGTGTCGGGTTGTCTGGTGTGGTCCTGGGTGGTGGGGAGAGTTCCTAAGCCTGTACCACGCAGGAGAGTGGGCTGGAGATCTTCAGGGCTCGGGGCTGTTCAGTGTTGTAATTAAAGCCTAAAGCCACTGACATTCTCAGTTAATATTTGAGAATCGTGGGCTCTGATAATTTTCGGTAACATTTCTCAATGGAAAACCAATGTATCTCTTTGATTTGTTTTTTGAGACTTTAATCTTTTCAAAGATTACTCAGTGGTAGACATCTAAAATGTATACTTTGAGATAAACTGATTGTTAAAACTCTTCTACCTAGAAATAATTCAGCCATAAAACTGTATGTGTATTCTTTGAAAACAACTCCAGGTTTAGATGTTACTCACAAAGGTGCCCTAACTGCTTATCTTCTGTTCTAGAAGGTCTTCACAATGTGTTATTGGAAAATCAACTCAAGCGGTGAGCATGTGGAGACGTATCCTCTAATACAACCCCGGGGACACAAACTGTGGATCCCCTGCTTTTGACTTCGTCTTTGTAAGAGCTGAGCTGGAATGGAATCAGAATTCTGGGGCCAGCATGAGTGGAAGGCAGTTTAATAGAAAGCATAGGTTTAATTCATCAAGTTGGATGGCTTCAGGGCAGTTTATGGAGACCGAATTTTTACTCGAGAGATTGATAAAATCTCAAGGGAATGTTAATAAAGACATTGGGAGAGGAGCCACGTGCTACCATCATACGGACACATAAGGAGGGAAAAGGGCTCTATTGACCGGATATGGTTGGCCGTCCAGTTCTACAGAAATTCTCAAATGGTTTGTATAAAACTGAATCTACACACACCCAGGAAAAGCTGAAGTCTGTGCTTTATACATTCCTGATAATAAGGCTCATTTAATGTTTGAGATAAATAAAACACACTCAGAGGAAGAATGCTCAAATCCTTGGTTTCCTTGATTGGTGAAATAATTGATATCGTGTATGAGACTTAAGTCAGTGTGATTTTATCAATAATTTGCTCTGTGTAAGACATAAACTGTGGTTGAAAATGGTAGGTTTGTATGCTTGATTTAAAATGAGGATTAAAGTGAAATTTAAAAAAATATTTTACTTATGTATTTTTAGAGAGGGGAAAGGCAAGAAGAAAGAGAGGAGAAAAATATCAATGTGTGTTTGCCTCTTGAGCACCTCCTGCTGGGGACCTGGCCTGAAACTCAGGCATGTGCCCTGACTGGGAATCGAACCAGTGACCCTTTGGTTCACAGGCTCATGCTGAATCCACTGAGCTATACCAGCCAGGGCTCAAGTGAAATTTTTATCATCATATACTGACCGGAGAATGAGATGGGCAATGTGGGTGAATTTGGGGGGCAAAAAATGAACGTGATCTGCTCTGAAGATTATAAAACCAACTCTCATTGCTTAACCTTTGTAGAAGATATTTGTTTTGTCCAGGATTTTACAGGGAATCTTTCTATTAAGGGAACAAAGAGAACTTCAGTTGACAAATATGATTGTGAAAAAGTAAGTCTCTTTTTATAGGCTGGTTCATTTATTTATTTATTTTTTAAAGCATTTATTGACACTATGTAAGAAACTCTGCACCATGTACTCTGAGAAGTAGGTCATGACCTACTGTGGTAGGTCATAAATCAAATTAATGAGTTGTGATATGACCAGCAAAAGTAAGTACTTCACATGTGTTAGGGTTGGTATTGTTTTGGAAAACTTCCGTTTCAGTTGTGCATGTGTGTGTGTTCATGTACTTCCATAATTGCTCAATCTCAGTGTAAGCTGTATTTCTTTTTCTGGGCCATGATCAAAAGTATCTGAAAAGCTGCTATAGGAGGCATGTAAATTAATCATAGTTTTCTTGAGCAGGGATCTGACAGGTAGGTAGGTATAGATATAGTTATAAGGTGGAAAGTTGTCACGCCATAAGGGAGACACAGGTATCTGCTAAGAGAAAGCAATGAAAACAGAAAATAATCTGAATGAAGAAAGGCTTAATCATGCTGAGGACTTTGGTGCCGGACTTGAAGAGTTTAATTCTGAATGGGGTTTGGTATGTGGGAATCGGGATGGAAATCAGTATGGGTCAGTATGCTCATAGGCGTGAAAATATTCCATGATATTTCAAGAAGCAATACATGTCCTTGGACCACTGATGGCAGAGCCAACCTTGGCTTCTGGTTGAAGGATGTGAGCACATTGAGCAAATAAGTAAGCTAAAGAAATGGAGCCAGGATGGAGGAAGTGCCTGTTGATTTAGAAGAAAAGGAAAAGAAAATTTCTATCACAGTAGAAAAGGGCATGGAATGATGTGGTAATAATCTATAATTACTCATAAGATTGCTTATATGGAGGATGCTGCAGTCACTTAGTTACCGAATCCTTTGAGGGAAAGGGCAAGAGGTAAGTAACTAGCCAGAGCTGGAGTTACTCCTTGCAGATAATTAGGCAGTCCTAGTATTTGCATTTCAGAAGCTCTAGCCCTTCCTTTTGGTATCCAAAGCAGACATTTACTAGAGTCACAGAATTTAATGTCTGGACAAGATTCATTTGAAAACCGTTAGAAAGAAGCCCCCAGTGTTCTCTGTGTATATTCAGAGTGCATATGGGTGGTAGATTCAGAGCAGTGGAGTCTTCCCCGGAATTCAGTCCTGTTCAGCAGTGGACAGGGTTCTTTGGAAGGTGCTGAAGACTTGGAACTGAATCTGGACAATACTGTTCCTGAGAGATCTCGGGGCAAAGATATTCCAGTACAGTAATAAGCTGGTGACATTAAGATCTTTTCCTACTTCACAATGTGCCCCTGTCCCCCAAACTTGCCATCTTGTTGTATAGTTAAATAACACAGTTCTCAAAGGTTTCCAATGCACAGGACACATGTACTGGGGTACTGGACATTTGGGTGTCAATCTAATTTCAATTACATCTTGTTTTTTGAAGAACAAAAATACATTAATGCATTAACATGATAGAACTCACCTGGATATAGTTTTGCCGGTGAGCGTTAAATCCTGGCTGTTCCCTACAATGAGTCTGAACATGTGAAGTACTCCCAGGTTTGGAATCGTACTGTTGAAGTGTCAGTTCTCCCAACACTCGGCACTCCTCAGGGGGATGGTTTGAGAATTAAAATCTGGTTAGGTTCTCTCTGTCCTTTGGGGTCACTCAGTTAGTGCTGTACCAATCATAATAGTATTAGTGACGTGCAGCATATCGGTGTTTAGCTATGAGCTGATATTCAGGGCAGTAGATATTGTATTTTTAGTTCATTTCCTTAGGCAAATGCAAATACTGTACTTGTGCAGGTACCTCAGGCGTTCACAAGTTAGATTTCCAGTGTAAAGAGTTTCCAGTAAATTTGAACCAAGTGGTACTTAGTTTTACATCCACTAGCCACCTTTTTAAGTTTTTGAAGCGATAGTTGAAGGAGAACTCAGATATGGGTTAAACTGTATATGTGCATAAAAAATTCAGCAGGGATTCAAGACACTTCCAACCCACATGAAACATTAAACACACTGGTTGAGACTGGCTTGAAGATGGTCTTTTTCTCGATTCTGAAGCGTTGTCTACCTTTATATTTTGTAAAACGTGGTGCGGGGAGTCCATTTAACTAAGAAATGAAGTGAACAGTGATAAGCTGCATAACCTTTTTTAGCCTTAGGATAGTGAGGGTTATTATTCTAACTTTAAAAATATATAAGCTTTTAATTTTAAAACATTGTATTATGGAAGAACTTAAACATATACTGAAGTAACAAGAATACTATAATGAACCTCCATGAATATATTATCCAACTTCAGCAATGATTTGACTTATAGCCATTCTTGCTTTATCTTTACACCTGTTCCTTTCCCTCATCTAAGATTATTTTGAAGCTAACCCTAGATAGCATATCATTTAATTGCTATTGTAAATTTTAATCTTTAGTGGTTGTGTCTAAAAGACTTCTCTCAACCATGAAGAACATGCTGGAAGCTTCTTTTGAGGTATTGATCATGTAGCTTTTGCATGAGCGTGGGCGTGGCTGCTGTTTTGTGGAAGAGGGGCTGAGAAAATGCACTCTTTCATTCCGCTTATTTCACTATTTTCTGGAGGTAGGCTTAGCTTTGGGGGTTGTATGTAGGACTGTTATTGGTTCAAGGTTTAAATGCTAAGGGGCATATTTGGTTGGAAGACATCCAGATTGGTCTGAGTTTGTCATAGAATTATCTAAAGTAGATTAATTTTAGTGGTACTTTTGCACCAAGCCCAAGAAAGTAACATTCTTAAATTATTTAGAATATCATTTAGTATTCTATTTATAGCAGAGTTGTGGTCTTATTTTACAAATTTTTTGTAAGTACAGATCCTGCAATCAGCCCAGGTTAGTATCTCTGATACTTTTATTACAGTGGCTTCTCCCATTCCCTAAGTCAAGGAATTGGGTCTTTGTTAACCAAGTGTGGTACAGTGTAGGTGTTCGTCTTAGACTAGATTACTGAGAAAACAGTGCCTGATGCAGAAACCTATGCCCTTGATTGGAAGGAGAAGCATACCCAGGGTACACAGGAATGAAGGAAAAGTAAGAATGGGATGTAGAAGGAGAGATGGCAAATACAAAATCGCACTTAACCACACTGGTCACGACTTCCTAACAAGTGCAGCTGATGCCTGGTGTCACAGCATGTTTTCACCAAGTCCTCACACACTAGTATGTCACAGAATAGTCCATTAATAAGAGGAAGGGAGAAGAATTTATGTACTGGTTTTTCATTCCCATTCTTCAATGTCTGTGTTTTATGTTCATTGCTGACTTCTCTAAAACTTGATTCATTAGCTCTATTTTCCAAAATAGTTCTTATAAGTATGGTTTTACTTTTTAAAATAAAAACCATGGGAAAGGAAACTTTGGGAGTTCATTGTCATGGGGCCCTTTCTAATCCAATGTGACCTCAAGGGAGACAGAGTTTCATATTTTCCACCACACCCAGTTCTGAACTTTAATATTTGATTATTGTCAATAGAAATTAGGGTACATGCATGCTTATTTTTTCTTTTAGTAATAAATGCTGACTATTCATTTTAAGATCAAAAGAATGCCCAAGTTACATATCCATGTTTTGTCTTTGTCAACAGTTTTTACCTTTTAAAAAAACACTGTATTTTTTCCATTACCATGTACCCCCCTTATATCTTTCTCTCCCCTCACAATCACCACACTGCTGTCCAAGTCCATGAGTCCTTTTGTCCTTTTCACTTCATCCTTCCACCCCCTAACCTTCACTGCCCCCCAGCTGTCAGCCTGCTCTCTTTGAGCCTGTCTCTTTTTTTCTTGTTAGTTCAGTTTGTTCATTAGATTCCACATATGAGTGAAGTCATATGGTATTTGTCTGTCTCAGACAGTATGGACGGACCTGGAGAACATTGTGCTAAGTGAAATAAGCCAGTTAGAGAAAGATAGGTTTTTGCCTTTTTTTAGACTCATGAATCTTTTGCTTGAAATTGGAATGTCTACATTCAAGGGAAGATGGTTAGAGAGATGGTTGACAGTTTCTTAGCAACAATTTGGTGAAATCACTTCTGCACATTGAGGATATTAGCCAATTATGTAAAAATTCTGGCTTTAGTTTTGGTTGCCTTATGATGAAAATTATTGGAAAAAATAATTGCTTCATTCATCTAAAGGCATCTTTATGTTCATTAATGCTAACATCCACATTCTAGGCTATGTCTGCCTTCTCTATCTTTGGGATTGACCAAGGTTCATAAACAAAGGGTACCTAGTTCTTAAACTTGGCTGATATCGGAGTGCAGGGATCAAGGCTCCTTAGCAGCACTCTCCTCACAAGTCGTCCATGTGCCTTCAGAATGGCACCTGCACGTTAGATTTAGCGTCATCCATCCTATACCAAGATATAGATCAAAACAACTCTTTGAGTATTCTCTCTGCTTTGGCCTTTGAAGACTGCACATGACTGGTCTCCAGATTAACTATTTCCTCCTGGAAAGAGTAGGACTTGAAAACCGGGCCTTGCTCAGTCTGGAACATTGGACATGTTACCTTCGGAGCAGTGTTCTACTTAATCCTTTGCCCCAATGTCTGCACTGATTTCATTCCTGGTTTGGGGGAATGAACTGTTTCTGCTTCTTCATTTATGGCTTACAAAGCATGGTAAAATTTCAGGGAACCATGTTTTAGTTTCTAAAACCATATGTGCAAATGTTACTTACAAGCATTTATTTTGGAAGAACATTGGTAAAGTGTTGAAAACATGAAATGAACAAGGTTAAGGTGATAGAGAGCCACTTGGTGATACCTGAGATTGAGCGGTTAGGAGTGTGTCCCTGGACAGACTTGGTAGCACTTAGCAGCATAGGGCAAGGGGTATCTCTAATGGAGTGGAGTTCCCTTCTTGTCTAAGTTTACTGTCCCTCCGCCAGACTTCAGCTGGGAAACTAGGTATTTAATTCTGAGCACGCCACGCTGTAATACAGGTGATGTCACCCAGAGAAAACCAGCCGTACTGGGGAGAGAGTACTTGACACCGTAGCTCCTGAAGAACTGTTGAAAGAGGCTGTAAAGCAGCTTCAAGGAGACAGTGGTCAGGGATCCTCAAGAAAATCGCTTTCATGGTTTCTAACGGTGTAGTCTTCAGCCTGACACTGTACTGCCTCTCACATGCAATGTCACTTTTATTGAATTGTTTAAAAAAATAATTTATATATTGTTGTTGTATTAGTGTGTGTTGACAATTATGTAAGCTTTCTATATAAGTAAATGTGTGCTGTGTGTATTATGTTTGGGGTATTTTCAATTTTGTTTCAATTTGCAAGCATGTACAAGTTGGTTTCAAAATTTTTTAAAATTTTAAAAAATATTCAGCTTTTAATCAAACTGAAACTACTTTTCATTTAAGGTAAAGATATAAATTAATTTTTAAAAATGGCTTATTTTTAATTTTTAAAAATGGCTCAGTTCCATGTAATGAGTAATACTGCCTTTACTCATTAATTTTGCTCTCTTTTAGTATATATTTAGTGTATATGCGTGCACATCGTGTTCCATTAATGTCTGCCTGTTCTTGCATAAAAACCTCCCCATCAATTTCATTTTACATTTTTTTAGCTGCCTTTACAGTATCTTTACAAAGAAAGAGGACTCACAAGAATCTAGTTCTGCCAGAGTTAATGTTACTACACACCCTCCTCTCTTCACAGGACATGAGCGTTGTGCTAGCTATTCATGGCTAGGATGGGGCCTGAGCAGAAACTTTACAACTGTGCGACCCACTTGCTCGTCGGTGAGATGGATAGGAGACTTGAACCAGCTTCTGTGCTTTGCCTATTCTATTCTAGGCTTTCATAAGAAACTTTGCATCCTCTCAGTAACGTGGGCCTTATCACATCCTTATGAAACATGAGAACTTTCTTGTGGAATGAACGTCCCAGGTTTACACAAAGCCCATGGCGACACCAGCACTGGTACCTGGGGCTTTTCACTGTGTTGCATTTACTTTATACTCTAGCTACGCATGCTAAGTACCTGTTCCCATTCATAGTTGCTAATTTGTACATGTGCTTGACACAGTGTTTTGAGATTTGGAGATTTGAGAGAAAGTAAGGCATGATTCTTTTTTCCCAAAGGTATTACTCTATTTAGGTAAATGGCAATGCAGGCATGTGTTCATGCTTTCAACTCTCACTCTAAAATCTTTAAGGTAGTTTAAGTTATTTGTTGTCAAAGTCTCGAGTTAGAAGAATTGGATTTCTTTTGCAGTAGACGTTTTCTTTGGGGGGCGTTGAAGAGTAGAACAAACCATTTTAAGCATAATATAACTAAAGCTGTGAGGTCCAATGTCATAGCTACAAATTTGAATTTGAATCTAAATTAATTAAACTTAAATTAAAAAATCCAGGCATTCAATAGCTACACGTGGCAAATATTACACTGTAGAGAACATTACCAAAATTGTAAAAAGCTCCATTGTACAACATTGGGCTACTTGATTCTACAGATGAAATATGTAAGAAAAAGGAAGAGCAAGGTATCAAGGAAGAGAAAGATAAGTCATTGACGACAAAGATAGATCAATACTTATTATGCCTATTTAGCAATCGATGGGATAAATAGGCACTTTGTAGCCCACCTCTTTAACTTTTGGAGAGACAAAGGGTGCAGGTGTTTGAATGAAGTGTGGGAAGTCCTTCTGTTTCTAGGAATATGCGGTCTTCTCACATGTATACATCTATTGTTTGGGCATGAATTGCCATTCTGTGTTTCTTAAATATTGAGAAAGCTTCAGAGGAGACTCTGAATTCTACACACTGGCCTGATTTCAGATCCAGTTGGAGGCTTTAGGAAAGCCTTACTCTGAAAAGAAGTAAATGAAAACAAACTATAACCCAAGTGGATGCCGTGTGATCTTGTATTCAGTTAGTAAAATATGGAATTAGAATGGGAATTTATTTATCACTTTACTAGTGCTCCTGTCTGAAATTTAAATGAAAGTAAAGCCAAGAGGATCTTTTTTCTTTCAGTGGCAGAAATGAACTGTAGCCGAATTCCATTTCTAGAGTACTCCCCTTGTATTTTCATCCCCCAGCACGCAGGATTTTGTGTTTGCTTTGTGGGTGGGGGTAATATGAGAAATTCCACACTGAATGAGTCGGAACCGTTTGGTATTATGTCCAAGAAGGCTCACATGGCCTCGTTAAGGCGGTGTGAAGTGAACTGGACCCTCCTAATGTGGTGGCCCCAAAGATTGGGTTTAATCCTCTGGTGTGACAGCTTTTATAAGTCTTTTCAAGGGCCTAAGTACCATAAAATACTCTCACAAAAGCCTTCATTCCAGAGAATGCGTGTGTCTGCTCATGTCAAGAGCTCTTAGCAAAGAACAATGTGCCTAAATCCACAATCTAATAAACAAACAGATAATCTGGTTCAGTTTTGTCTCCGTAATATAATGTCTCTATCCAACTATTTCCTGCATCTTTAGCTCTATTCACAAGGAAAGGGTTCTGCGTGGGAATGTGTGTATCTTTTTCTCCTAACAGGAGGGCCTGTAGCTCTGGTGACTGGATGTCTTGTTTTTCTCTCCTGCGTAGCTCTAGTTGTTTATGGTGGGAATTTTCCGTCTTGGTAATTTGGTATTTTACCTTTTTTTTATTGTAAAGGGTGGAAATGTGTACACCTTAGTTTAAGAAATATTGTTGCATCACCTTCGTCTCAGTTAACAAGGGCCAGATTGGAAAGTTCTCACATGTTTTGAAGGCTTTATTCCAGATCCTCACACCCATTAAACCAAAGGGAAGAGACTCTTTTCATTCAGCAAGTTTATAGATGTGGGAGAGAGTAGGGTTTGCAAGAATTGACCGTGTAGGTGCGCCCCTTCATATTTCCAGGTGAGACCATATTTGACCTCTAAGGATCCTGGCCTGAGAGTGGGTAGAATGGAGCTTTTGGGGACACTCTGGAGCTGAGAAGCTTCATTTCCAATGGGATAGTGAGACATGGGTGGTAGGATGATACACAGGTATTGTCTACATTGCAAGTTGTTTTTTTGCCTGATCTTGCCTAGAGAGTTATATTTCTATCCTACCCTTAGGAAGCACCTACTTGCAGTTAGGATAACTGTCCTGTCATGGCATGAGGTGTAGGGGTTTCTGACTATACCTATAAAAAGAAGCCTGAGTCTCTTATTGCCAGTCATTGGCCCTCGTACTTTGAATCATGGAATCATAAAGTACCAGTGTTGAAAGGGCCTTTACAGGCCGTTTTCTGGGTTTCTTGAATTTATAAACCTTGTATGTCCATTATGACATTTATGTCAAGTAGTCTTCTTGCCTCTATGTGCATACATGCAGTTATTGGGCACCACACGTTCTCCAAGCAGGCCACTCACGTCTCACTGCTGTGCCTTGGGATTTGCACATGCAATTATACTCTCTCTATATTTGTGAATAGTTCCTAAAAAGTTTCATATTTTTCTAAACAAACATAATTTTTCTATGTCATAAAAGCAGTGAAAGAGCATAGTTTTATATCTTTTAGTGTCAATTATATTTTTGTCTGAAGAGTTAAATATACTTGTAATAAAATGTTTCCACCATCTCAAGCATATGCTGTATATTGCTCCAGATTTTTGCAAACTCATAGAATTTATTTTTCTCAGATGGGTTTTAATACTTCTTCCCCCCTTTTAAGCCACTGCCACATAGACCATCACAAAAATGCTATACTAATGTATTTCATTCTGATTATGAACTTCAGAAAGATGAAATAACTTCTCTAGGCCTTAGCAGCGGTCTGTGTGGGCAGGTCCCTAGTCTTTCTGAGTTTTCTTATGTACAAAATGAACCCAAGAAAGCTAATTCCATGGGGAGAGTCTGTTACTGATTTTAGTGAGATTCTAATTCAAACTTGCTTCCTAAAATTTCCCAACTTAATATCTAATAAGTTTCTTTTTTTTCTTAAATGTGCTATTAAGATGATAGTTACAAAGAGAAAAGAATAATGTCCGTGGGGCAGAAGTGGAACTTTAAAATATATTTGAATTTAAAACTGTGCTGAAATATGGTGGGATCTTTAGAAAACTGTGGGGAATTCAGAAAGTGTGTGCCATGAAGGAGCTCTCGCTCTTCCCTGTCTGCTGCAGCCCCGTGCTGGTGAACTGCCCTTTCAGGCTATAGCACTGCACACACACAACACTCACTCCCCGCTCCCCCGCTCGGAGATGCCCAGGCCCTAGTCCAGAGCTTGTGAACATGTTGGGTATCATGGTGAAGGGGAATTAAAGTTGCAGATGGAATTTAAGTTGTTAAGTCAGCTCACCTTAAGGTAGGGAATTTATGCTGGAGCATGTGCGTGGGCCCAGGGTTATCACAAGGGTCCTTAGATGTAGACAGTGGAGACGGAAGAAGACTTTGGGATAATGTGGTGTGAAAAAGAACTCAATAGCCTTTTCTGGCCTTGAATACGGAACAAGGTGGCTACAAGCCAAGGAATGAGGGCAGTCTTTAGAAGCTGGAGAGGCAAGAAAATGCATTCTCCTTAGAGATTCCAGCAAGGAATGAGGCCTGGCCTGAACCGTGATCTTAGCCCAGTGATAACTGTGGCAGTCTTATTACTTAGAGAACTGTAAGATAATAAATTTGTGTTGCTTTAAATAATTGTCTGTGGTAATTTGTTACAGCAACAGCAGAAACCTAATATGTACACGTGATGTTGAAATTATCCATTGGTGTCTTTCCTCTCCTCTAGCTAGTGAATTTCACAAGGGCAACTATGTTGTCTTAAAAAATCATTTTAGCACTGTTCCACATCGAAGGAGCATAAAGTTTCTTTTCAGACACTGGCGATAATCAGTATTTATTGAATATATATACCATATGCCCAGCACTGCCCTAGTTATAGTTCTTTGGAAATTGTACATATTCCCTAGGAACACTGCTTAACCTGACTAAATCTGAATTTCTATCTGTAAAATGAGTTCAAGGACTAGATCAGGTTTGGCCAACTTTAGTAAGTGCAGACAGAAAATATTGTAGGTTTTGCTGATCAGAAAGTTATCTGTTCAGTTCTGCCAACAGAACACAAAAGTAGCCATGGATTATAAGTAAATTAATGACTGTAGCTGTGTTCCAATAAAACTTTATTTACCAAAACAGGAAATGGGCTGGATTTGGCAATTTGCCCATTGTTTGCTGACCTGAAGACTGACACACCTCCTTAGCCCATTCTGATTCCCCTCTAATCTGATAATTTCATGAGTTTATAAAGTTATACCATTAGTTCCCATTAAGCCATGGCAGTGCCAGAAGGACTTGGAGAGGTAACTCAAGTGTTGGGATGGGTCTGTTTATAAGCAGAAGCATAATATTGCAGACTTAAGTGCCAGGAAGGGAACTGCCACCATGTCCTTGGCAAACAGACCTGGGACAAATGCTATTAAGGATGAGACATAAGGAGATCCTTGGATGCCAAGGCTGAGCTCACTGAACTTGAAACTCAGAGAACTGGAACTACCGTTGGAGAAATAAAAGGGAGCAATAAATCCATTGCCCTCAGAGTGAAAGACCTTCCTAGGCGGCTGGCCAAATGAAGCGGGAGGAGGGGGCGGGTTCCTCACTCAGCTAAATGATGTCTTTGGGCAGCCAGATCAGGTCTGCTAAAATAACAAGGTGCCTGAACTTCTGCCCAGAACATGTCACAGACTTTGCATTCGGGACTGTCTTCCATCACATGACTTCCTAATCTGAGGGAGTGAAGAAAGCAGAGTGAATGAAATACAAGGAATGAGGTTTTTCTTGGAGTGCTTCCCCAGAGACAACACTTGATTTTTAAGAGATTACTTGTTGCATTCTATTCTAATTCAGAAAACATAAGTTGATGGGAGACAAGCATCCAATAGACTTTGGAGGCCTTTTGAAAGTTGCTACTGAGTGGGACTTGCCCATTGTAGATGTGGGAGTGCAGATTTGCAGATCAAAATGAGCAAAGAAAAGCCTATCCAGAGCTAAGCCAGGACATTAGGATTTTGGGATGTTTTTGTGTGTCTGACTGCTTGGTTGTGCTGGTTGTTTGGACTTGGCAATTTCACTGGACTTTGAGGACAAAACTGTCTTCTTTGATTGATTCATCACAATAGCTTGTTTATGTCTTGCAAATTGTTCAAGAACAGTGTGTCCATTAAAAAAAAATAAAGTGACCCAGTAATCGTCCCAGATCCGAGGAAATGCTGGGTTGATCAGTTGCAGAAGCTCTTGATGGGCCAAGTTGGTGCCACCTTGGGGCGCCTTCCGTGGTTCCTTTCCAAGATTTCTAAACATTCTGGGGAGAGCAGAATATTTATTTATTTGGCTAGAACTTCATTTTGCTATCGTTTTAGTTGTACTCTTATGCCTCTTGTTTCTCTGTCTTTACCCCAAATCTTCGGAACCACTGTATCCGAAGAGCTGTGTTAAGTGTATAGCATATACTCACTCAGTAAATGATTACACTTTGTGTTAGCTTTTCTAAATGTGAGAGAGCATTTGTGGTTAAGTTGCATAGAGAATCACTTTACAATAAAAATACTTTATATTGTGCAGGATGTTGTGTTTGTAAAAGTATTCTTACATTTACCCTGGGCACTGTATAGAAAAGTGCTGTTACTCTCATTTTACAAAGGGGAAAAAATGAGGCTCAGAAGTTTCATTATTTTCCTAAGTTTACACAGCTACTAAATGGTCCAGGTATTAGTGGAAATGATACATTTGAATACCAGAGTGCTATTTCTTTTATACATTGAAGTCACCTGAGTTACCGATCAAGGCAAGAGTATTTTTTGTCTGCAGAAATTATCTCCGTGGGGATGTTCCTTCAATTTAATTGAGTCTCCCTTTTTTAATCTTTCATCGTTTTTGGTTCTGCCCCCCCCCCACACACACACATACATGTGCATAGTTTGAAATTGATAGTCACTCAGTTTCCCATGTTCTGCCTTCAAAGAATAATTTATTGGGGAAGGACTGAACTTGTAATTGTTAAGAAGCCGTGCATATACCCACTTGGCAAGTACTTTCTTAGCTCTTTTCCGTCTCAGGCCTGATGGGTGAGAGCCATGAATCATCCATGATAGGTGCCGTCTAGAAACACAGGGAACGGTAGCAAATGGCTCTTTTATTCTCAACCAGATACCCTGTGAATGCACTCTAGAAGGCTACAGAGGGCGAGGGGCAGGGAGATGCCTTTGTCAAACCGCAGCCAAGGAAGGCTGTGTAGGGTTGGCAGGTGACTTGGGTCTCTAAGAATAGCTCGGGTTCCAATGTGAAGAAATGATAGAGTGAAGTCCTGACAGCAAATTCTGAGAGTCAGAAAAGCAGAGTCAAGGGGCAAATTCTTAGAGTCAAGGCTGATTACTGCATAGGTGGCTTAGCAAAAGCAAGCCATCAGAAGTGCAAAACTTCCAGAGCTACTGTTTGCAGCAGTAATCTCAAAGAATTCAGTCACCAGAGCATTCTAGGAGGGTGAACTGAGCTTGTCAGGTTGCTCTCTATGTCCTCATAGGCCCATCATTTTTCAGGATACTGCCTGAGCAGGATGAGGTCCTGTTACATCTTGGGAAGCCTGGAGCAGAGGTTTCATCAAGGGTCTAGTAGTCCCTACCTCCTTCTCTACATCTCCAGCACAGTTACTATAGCATCACTTGACGGTGTACATGAGATTTTATTTCTGGGCTCTATTTTATTTCATTGGGCTATATAGCTGTTCTTATGGTAGCACCACACTGTTTTGATTTGTGGTGGGTTTTGAAATCAGGAAGGGAGAGTCTTCCAGCTTTGTCCATTTTCAAGATTGTTTTAGCTGTTTGGGGGCCAATGGAAGTATTCAATCTGGCAACAGTGTATAAGATTAGTTGGAAACAGTTAGGTGAGTAAGAATGGAAGCGGTTTAGGCTGTTTCTTACGTGTTGATATGAGGTAACTAGGCATTCAGTGTTGTGATGTCAGTGAAGAGGAATTGGGGATGGTAAATGGATTTGCAAAATTTGGTGTAATTTCATATAGCTTACTCGACTCTGTGTGGATGGGTGGGACAGAAACAGGGAAAAGGGTTTTCTTTCAACCCGATTGGGAGAATTGTCATGAAGTAAATAGTAACAATAGCAGATGCATAAGAGGTAAGCAGGTATGTGAGCGAATTCAGTTTTGAGCATAAAGCTAGCTAGAGGTGCAGGTGGAGATGCTTTGCTATCAGTCGGAGGTGCGGACATGGAATAAATGAATGCCATGATTATTCTGTGTCTTGGGTTGCTTATAAATGCTGTATACATTTAGAATTGCCTTTTTAATGTAATGCATTTATGGTTACCATGGTGGCAAGCGCCAAATAGATGCAAGTGATTGGTAACAGCGGCAAAGGTGGAAATCTGGTTAAAGGTAATTTCGTGAAGCTTCTGTGCCTTGCTTTAGCTAAAAGTAAACAGAATGCTAGATGCTGTTGACATGCATTTTGTTCTGAAGTGGCTGTTATTACTAGGGTCTGAAATCCTTAGCCTTGATCTCTTGGAGCCTAATGTTCCTGTTCTCCAGCTGAGAGAGACTAATTCACCATCTTGTGTTGTAAACACTCACTCATTTTAACTGATTACACCTCCAATGATTCTCAAATCACTAAAATTACTAATTGCTATTCCTTACACATGAAAGAGTGAATCCTGAATAATTAACCCCAAATAAAATTAGATGAATTGGCCCTTTTAATTAGAGTCCCTGCTGCTGTTTGTTCTGAGCTTCCTTTTCTTACCGTTAAGAGACTTTTAGAATGATTAAAACTGTTTAAGACTTAAACAGCCAGTGACCTTTTAATACAATATAAATCCATGAAAGCAATATTTCAGCTAGCAGGTGGTGAAGTAAATTTTTAGAGCAAGTACCTGTCAGCTCCAGTATTCCTTTGAAAAAAATATACATGCCAAAAAACAACCACCTTGAAATGAAATGAGTGTCTGATTATTTTTAAAGCATTTGTGCATTTGCTAAGCCTCCGACTCGATGAAATGGCAAGGTTGAAGGAGAGTGAGTAATGCTTGGCATCATTTTGTATAAATAGTAACAAGAATTTTTCAGTGAGAAGAAGTTGAAGGCATTTGCGTATAAAAGAGGAAGAAAGACGGGAGAAATCACAGAAGGGCCCCGGTCTGCCATAGCTGTCTTCATCCTCAAGGAGTCTCCTGTGGTAGGGGAGCAGGCTCCAGCAGTGGAAGAGGGAGCTTCGTGGGACTTCACTGCTGCTGCCCATCAGCCTAAGATTCATGGTCAATCCATGCTGCGTTCAGCTTGGGTTTTGTTAGGATGTGACATGGGCTCCTGATCATCTATTTCAAGTCTTCTACATAGGAAGCTCCTCTTCTGTTCTTTGAGGTCTTCTGAGGTTGTAGGAACAGAACGAGTTTGCTCTGCTTTCCCCAGAGGTCTCAGCTGGCTGCACTGAATCCACCACGTACTGTGGTAAATGTGTCCTCAGCTGGAAGTTAGGAGACGTGGGGCCACAGCCGGTTTCTTGGTGTGCTTTTGCATTGTTTGGGTGTCTCACTTTCCTGCAGTGGTTGACAGTTTCTCCATCTATAAAATAAAAATTATTAGACTAGGTCAGTGGCTTTTTTTCCTTAAAATTAAAAAAAAAATTGACTTTCATTCTGAAATAATTCCAGACTTCATACAAATGTTGAAAAACAGTTTCAAGGGTTCTCTTTTAGCCTTTATCTAATTTATTAAATGTTGATGTCTTACATATAATCACAATACAGTTACCAACACCAGGAAATCGACACTGATACAATACTGCTTGCTAAATGCAGACTTTATCCAGATTTTTATCAATTTCCCTATTCCTATCCATCTCCTGGTCTAGGATCCTGTCCTCAATTGCAAGTTGCTTTTAGTTGCCGTGTCTCCTTAATCTTCTTTAGTCTGGAATAGTTCCTCAGACTGGGTTTGTTTTCCACGGAGGTCAGTGATGCTCAACCAGGACTGCTCTCCAGAATCACCCAGGAAGCTTGTCGGGATGCTTGTGTCTGCGTCTCAACCCCAGAGATTCCGATTTCAGAATTCTGAGTGAGGCCTCACTGAGTGTAGTAGAAGAAGGTGCCCCCAGGAGAGCTTGATGCACATCCTCCGTCGAAAGTGGGATAGGTTTCAGCCCTGCAGGCACTAACACCTTGAGACTTGGTCCAGGTGACATCTCTTCTTCCCCTTTCTTCACGGTCCTGCTCCTCCTCCACTCCCGCCTCTCCTCGATGGGAGAAGATCTGATGGTCCAAAATTCCTGGAGGATATGAGGGAGTTTCTAAGATGACTTGGGATATAAATAAGGTTAAGACCTTTCTATGGATCTTCCATTGTCGGAGAAATATCAAGTGTGATACATATGACTGCAGTGTTTCTGGAGACTGGGGCCCCCCCATGGCCAGAAGGTGATTTAGGGATGAACACCTGGTGCCTATATTTGAAGACATGGTCTGAGTAAGACTATGTATAATAACAACAGCGATGGGGAGACGGGTGGCTACTTTAGGACTAATGTTCTTAATGGTGAAATTGTAAGCGTCATGCAGGACCTGTTACCCACCAGGATTGCAGTATAGTGGCCTTATGCTAATAATTAGAAAGGGGCACATTTTTCCATGGCAAAAAAAAATATTTGTTCATTCTATCAGAGTTCAATTCAGTTTAATGGAATAGAGATTTGGAATGATGATTATTTACAGTAACGATAGTATGACCATTGATTAAGCATCTCCTGGGTGCTCTAGGTCCTCTATATAGAGGTGAGTAAAACACAGCACCTTCCCTCAAGGAGCTTATAGTCTAATGGGAAAAACCAGTTGATGTGCAGTTAAACCAACAAAAAGCAGGGTATGTGCCCTAATAAAAGAGCGAAATTGAGAAGGAGCAATATGTGGTCATTGAAAGTAGGGATGGTTCACTCCATCCCGATGTAGCAGTGGTAAATAACTGAAATGAGCTACTCAGAGTGTTTTTACCTTAGAACCGCTCGTCCTAAGCTTCATCACTGATTTTGGAAGGAAGGTAAGCTTTTGTTTTCAGTAGCCACCCTGGGCTGATGTTCCATCTCCAAAAGAAAGGATATTTTTGGAATAGTCTCTTATCACACTGATACTTGTTTGCCAGCTTCTCTTTTCAGTGGTAGATTTAAGATTTTTTTTAATACCCTGGACTCTTGCCTCATTCTCTGTCCACGTCATGGGTTTTTAAAACCCATTTTTAAACTGAGGGAATATACTTTTTGGTATTGGGGCTGAAGATATCTCAATGTCTGTAGAAGACTGATGCTTGGGCTGAACTCATTGCCCTGTTGGTTTTGAATGACCATATTCGATGTTCAGTGATGTGATTGGTTGTTTGGGTAGCAATTGCATGTTTTTGCCAGACAAACGACACTCAGTAGACCCAGAAAGGCTATTTGGTTCTAGTCCACTTGTAGAACCAGACTGTTCTTATAATTCCTATTCTTTGAAAAATCACTCAGTGTTTTTGACTAAGGAATTGAATTTGATTTTCAGCAAGCTTGCAGAAGCCACTGTGAGACAGAGAAATAGAGTTCAGTTAGATGAGACGTGTGACGGCGTTTCGCCCGGGTGCTGTTAACTCGTGGTTACACTCGAGGACTGTTGAGCTCAGTGAAGGCCCAGGGGTTCTGGGTGAGCTAACTGTAGAGTGAAGCTGTCCAATGGAAAACCGGGGAGACTTCGTCTACTTTAGGATAATAATTCTTTTTGCTTTTCATTTGAGAATTTCAAAGGGTATTTCGAGCTAAGTTATTTAGAAAGATGATGAAGACATTGCATTTTGGTTTGGGTAAATATAGTGGTGCATTAAAATTAAACACTGGGTTTTGAGTAGATTCTATAATTCATCTGAAAGTGTCTTTATTTTGATTTTTAAAAAATGCATGCCTATAATTCACATTTGTTACATAACCGTTAAACTCAAAAGAGAAAGAATAAAAAAATCAGCTCATCATCTTTCAAGCTATAGGCAACCATTGTTAGCATACGG
>PVKM010013425.1:0-30288 GCA_004027735.1 Carollia perspicillata
TAATACCACTAGTGCATCAAGTCCATCCATGCTGCTCTGCCTCACATGTATTTTGCAGAAACAATGGACATTCGAAGGCCACAGGAGCATTCGTGTCTGAAGTGGGGTACACAGCATTCCTGATGAGTGGGAAAGGGGACGAGGAGGGAGGGACCTCGAGTGCTGGCTGAGGACGTTGGAGTTTCTGCCCTATCAGAGACCTCTGGCCCACCTTCCAGGACAGCACTCAGGGACCCCTGCAATCACACATTAGTGGCGCATGAGTGAGTTTTAACTAAAGCCCAGGGCTTCAAAAGCTCCAGATTTCACACAGTAACCTTTCAAACCACAGTTCCTTAATTCAGAGAATTCAAAACCTCAAGAAAACAAGGTGGCTTTTTATCTAGGAAAGATCTTGTTTCCATAGTTTTGTGGGGTTTTTAATCTACAAAGAGTGTATTATGATGACATATACCTTACGGATAAATTCTTTTTTTATCGTTATTCAATTACAGTTGTCCCAATTTTTCCCCTTTTGCCCTCCTCCACCCAGCCCACCCCCAGCTCCCGCAGTCCCTCCCCACACCACCATTGTCCATGTCCACGGGTCATTCATGTTTTTTGACCAGTCCCTTCCCCTTCCTTCCACCATTATCTCATTATCCCCCTCCCCTCTGGCTATTGTCAGTCTGTTCCAGGTTTCCATGTCTCTGGCTATATTTTGCTCATTAGCTTATTTTGTTCATTAGATTCTTCTTATGAGTGAGATTATATGGTATTTGTCCCTCATCGCCTGGCTTATTTCACTTAGCATAATGCTCTCCAGTTTCATCCATGCTGTTGCAAAAGGTAGGAGTATGAGGTCTATCCAGAAAGTATCCAGCCACGTAATATGAAAACCTGTGATTTCACCCAAAGAAATGAAGATTTATGTTCACACAAAAACCTATACACAAATGTTTATACCAGGTTTATTTATAATAGCCACAAATGGGAAGCAACCCAAATGTCTTCCAATGAGCGAATGGTTAGACAAAGTTGGTACATCCACACCACGGAATGTTACTCAGCAATAAAAAGGAACAAATTATTGACATGGACCAATGTGGATGAATCTCCAGAGAAATATTCTGAGTGAAAAATGTAAATCCCAAAAGGCTATATACTGTATGATTCCATTTGTATAACATTTTCTAAAAGATATAAATTATGCACATGAAGGACAGCTTAGTGGTTGCCAGGGGTTAAGGAAAACATGAGGTGAGGGGGAAGTGGATGTGGCTATAAAACACAAAGAATCCTCATTGTGATAAACATGTTATGTATTTTGATAGTATCTATGTCAATATCCTGGTCATGATACTGTGTTACAGTTTTATAAGAGGTTACCATTGAAACTGGATGAAGAGTATACAGAGAATTAAAATATAGGCTTTCCACCAACAGTACAAAAGGGTTCTCCTTTCTCCACATGCTCACCAGCATTTGTTTTTTGTTGATTTACTGATGCTAGACATTCTGACAGGTGTGAGATGGTATCTCAGTGTGGTTTTAATTGGCATTTCTCTGATGGTTAGTGACTTTGAACATCTTTTCATATGTCTCTTGGCCATCTGTATGTCCTCTTTGGAGAAGTGTCTATTCAGGTCCTTTTCCCATTTTTTAAATTGGGTTGTTTGGGGTTTTGGTGTTGAGTTTTATAAGTTCTTTATAAATTTTGGGTATTAACCCCTTATCAGATGTGTTGGTGAAATTGTTCTCTCATTCTGTGGGTTGTCTTTACTTTGTTGATGTGCAAAAACCTTTTAATTTGATGTAGTCCCATTTGTTTATTTTTTCCTTCATTTCCCTTGCCCTAGGAAATTTATTGGCAAAGATAGGTATGTGGGATGTCTGAAATTTTACTGCTTATGCTTTATACTGGGA
This sequence comes from Carollia perspicillata, assembly GCA_004027735.1. Classification (NCBI taxonomy): domain Eukaryota; kingdom Metazoa; phylum Chordata; class Mammalia; order Chiroptera; family Phyllostomidae; genus Carollia; species Carollia perspicillata. The sequence continues at coordinate 1,906 of PVKM010013425.1, forward strand.
CTTTTATCATATCACAACTTACATTTAAGTCTTTTATCCATTTTGAGTTTATCCTGGTGTATGGTGTAAGCTGGTGGTCTAGTTTCATTTTTTTGCATGTCCCAGTCCAGTTCTCCCAACACCATTTACTGAAGAGACTATTTTTACTCCATTGTATGCTTATGCCTCCTTTGTCAAATATTAATTGACCAAGGAGACATTGGTTTATTTCTGGGCTCTTTATTCTGTTCCATTGATCTATGTGTTGGTTTTTACACAAGTACCAGACTGTTTTGATTATAGTGGCCTTGTAGCATAGTTTAATATCAGGTATTGTGAATCCTCCAGCTTTGTTCTTCTTTTTCAGGATTGCTAGGGCTATTCGGGGTCTTTTGGGGTTCCATATAAATATTTGGAATATTTGTACATACGCATATATTAGGAAATCAAACTAAACAAGGATGGCTAATTCCAACAGTAGAGGGTGTGGTGAGAATTCTATGAATAAAAGTTATGATTGGTAAGTCATAAAGGACATTTTATTTTGTTGTACTTACATCCATGTACTTTATGGAAGAATCGGCTTCTGAAGAAAATCATTGTCTTTTTTGCAAGGTAGTAAGGCTATTTTAGGGGGTCCTGTGAGTGATAACTGCAATGCCACTAATACTTGCATTCTCCTCTGTAGGTTTAAAAATTTAATAGATCTTAGTTTTTAGAGCAGTTTTTAGGTTTACTGGAAAAATTGGACAGAAAATACGGAGAGTTAGTTCCCATTATAGCCCCTCTCCTCACTCCACTCTCACAATTGATGAGCCAATATTGATATATTATTATTAACTAAAGCCCATAGTTAACATTAGGGTTCGCTCTGTGTCCTGCACAGCTCTAGGGTTTAAAAAATCATCATGCCATATCGTGTATCTGCCATTACAACATTATGTAGGATAGCTTCACTGCCCTGAGTAGTCTCTGTAGCTTAATGTCCTTTACAGAATAGCATCAGGGAACATATAAATATTTTTAAAAAATGTTTTATGGATGCTTCTCCCTCTTTGTTCAGAGCAAACTCTCCTCTTGGCATTTTAGAGGCCAAAAGTCTTAGAGAAGTCACCTCATGCCCTGGCCAGTGTGGCTCAGTTGGTTGGAGTGCTGCCCCATAAAAAAGGGTTGTGAGTTTGATTCCTGGTCAAGGCACATAACTAGGTTGGCAGTGTGATCCTCAGACTGGGCATGTATGGAAGGCAGCCAGCTGATACTTCTCTCTCACACTGATGTTTTTCTCTCTCCTTTCTTCTTTCTCTAGAAGCAATGAAAAAAACATCCTCAATGAGGACAAGAAAAAGAAGTCACTTCTTAGCAGTATGGCTTCTTCTAAGCTTTCTGGCTGACTTCAGCACTTCTTTGGGATGTGCTTTGTTCCATGGGGACATAGGGATCTCTTTAAAAGGCAGCATCATCACTATCATATCTGCCACTTACCTAGAGCTTTCTCTGTGCTCCACACTGTTCCAAAATCTTTGGCCATATTTACTCATCCCTTGTCATTTCCCTAGCATTGTCCTCATTTTGCAGATGAGGGAATGGGAGACAAGAGGGCTTAAATCGTATCCTCAGAGTCTGTAATGCTGTGCCCTGACCTGCTGTGCCACCTGGCTGTTTGTGGCTTCCATACAGCCAGGAAAATAACACCCTGATGGAAACAGTCAAGTGCATTAGTTCAGTTTTAAGCATCAGCGTAGGCACAGACTGTGCTGGGTCACCTGTTGCTGGACTTCTCTGAGGTCCATAGGTTTGTCTGCCCACAGCAGCCCCTGGAGCTGGTCACCCACTGCTCAGCTGCTGTCTCATTATGCTCATAATACTGTACATGTCAGTATGATACATTTGGTCACTAGCCTGAAATACTGGTGGGGGCAGAGAGTGCAGGATCCCTGGAATATAATAGAATTGCAGATACTATCAGGAGCACTATGTGAAATTTGGCTTTTCATCTTCTCACCTGAGCCCCATGGGTGGTTTGCATACAGTTTCCATTTTTAGCCTTAAATTAGTGTGGATGCCTTAGTTTTGAAACCAAGCTTCCTTGCCCAGGCAACATAGGAAGCACCTCTCACATGCCTATTACTATTAACTCTACAACTCATGGAGAAGATTCTGGATCCATTCAGAGGCAAATTTGCTAGGAGCCATTCCCATCCAATTCGGTAGGAATGTCTTCAGTGCCCTATGCTGGAGATGCATGAGCAGAACTGGTGACTGCTTCCATAATGCTTTCCACCTAATTGAAAATCCAAAAAGCAAAAGATTAGGATCTAAGAGAAAAGAAAACACAGCAGAACAAGACCTAATAATGCTTATGCTGATTTGTGGTGGAGACAAGGCAGTGTCTATCCAGAGAAGGGAGAGTGAAATTTGCAGAAGCCTCTCCACATGTGGCAAGGACTATGTGAGCCCAGCACTCTCCTCCACACCATGTCCCAGGATCAGCTGGCAAGTTCAGTACTAAGTCTGCATTAATAGATTTGGCCACTGGAGCCAGAAGGGACAGAAAGTACCCCGAGGTACTGGCTCTGTGAGACCTAGGCTTTGAGACTGAGGAGACTGAGTCTGAGAGTGGGTGGAGAACAGAGTGCAGGTGAGGAGTTAGCTAGGCTCTGGAGATACATGAGCCCAGCCCCATGCTAGGTCTGACTTCAAATGTACAGCTAATCAAAGCAGAAATCACAAGTTAATCCTTGTACTTCTTTGTGTCTCTGCAATGTTGGGCTTTTACCAGTCACTGAAGAAAATGTTTTAGATTATTGAACAAATTAATTAATAATATCATTTGAGGATTCTTATGGATTGGAAACATGGTAGACACTTTGGAGGATAAACTTAACTCATGATTATTGTCTTCAGTTCTTTCCCTATAACTTCAATTCTCAATTACCACTCCCGCTGCTCCTCAGAGTGTGTCTGCAGCTCAGAACTAAATGTTCCATCAGGAGATGGGGCAAATACTTGAGGATGGAATTCCAAAAGGTAGGAGAGTCTCATTCCAATTCTAACAGACTCTGGGGCTTCCAGTGACATGCATATCCTTCAGGTGGTTGAACATGAACTATGCTGGTTAGCTGTCACCTATGATGAGACCCAGGCATCTAGGGTCTACAGAACTCACAGGGCAGCCAGCATCACAGCCCCAAAAGTACATTTACCCATGCCCCAGAGTTATCTAACACCAAGAGCCTGCCTTGTCATGTTATTTAAACACACTGAGGCGCAGGCAAAAGCCAGAAGTCCAGTGAGAAATATAGTCCTACAGAAGATGAGCATTTATATTTGCCTAACTAGCAAATGTTCTCTTTATAAAATAAAAATGTATATATAACCAGAACTTATCTAAGTATATCTAAGCATATCTAAGACCAGGGTTAGAAAGGAAAGTTAGCTAACTCTTAATGTTTTTATTCACTTTAAAATTATGAGTGTGCATCTAAGAACTTACCATTTTGGCTCATTCTTTTCATGAGAAAAGGTTTTAACTAGATTATTGGGTCTAGCTCAAGAAGCATTTTATTTTTAAAGTAACTTTGTGTCCAACAAGTGTTGGAGAGGATGCAGAGAAAAGGGAACCCTAGTACACTGTTGGTGGGAATGCAGACTGGTGCAGCCACTGTGGAAAACAGTATGGAATTTCTTCAGAAAACTAAAAATGGATCTGCCTTTTGATCCAGCAATTCCACTGCTGGGATTATACCCTAAGAGCCCTGAAACACCAATCCCAAAGAACCTATGCACCCCAATGTTCATAGCAGCACAATTTACAATAGCCAAGTGTTGGAAGCAACCTAAGTGCCCATCAGCAAATGAGTGGATGAAAAAACTATGGTACATATACACAATGGAATTCTACACAGCAGAGAGAAAGAAGGAGCTTATACCCTTTGCAACAGCATGGATGGAACTAGAGAGCATTATGCTAAGTGAAATAAGCCAGGTGGTGAGGGACAGATACCATATGATCTCACCTTTAACTGGAACCTGGTCAACAAAAGAAAAAAGCAAACAAAATATAACCAAAGTCATTGAAAATAAGAACAATCTAACAATAGCCAGAGGCGAGGGGAAGGGGACAGAGGGGAGAAGGGTTTTCAGGAACGACTATAAAGGACACATGGACAAAACCAAGGGGGAGGGTGGAAACAAGGGAAGGAGGTGGGTTTGGAGGCGGTGGCGGAGAGGGATGGGGAGGAAATACAGACAACTGTAATTGAACAACAATAAAATAATTTAAAAAAGTAAAGTAACTTTGTGTCTTCATGATCTCAGTAGTATGTATTGCTTCAGTAGTAGGGGGTGCCTTGTTGTCTTGAAGCCTGAATCTTTGACAGATCTAGACCGTAGATCCATAGGCACTGCTTCAACTCTCCAGTTCTCATTTTTCTTCTGTATAACATGAAAAAGTAATATAAAGTTAGGAAGAGCAAATGGCATGGCATATGAGAGTGCCTATAGTGCTGGGCTCCAAAATGGGGGCATTCTTGTGATCACAGGGACAGCTTTTAGGTCTCCTGTGGGTTTACCCTCCGTCTAGTCCCTCCTCAGAAGTTAGAGCTCAGAGAATGTCTAGATTGACAGGATTGTGCTCAGGAGGGCACAGCAAATTGCTGGGTGGTCCCTGAGCACTAGTATCCACAGGAGACCCCAAGAGATAAGCCCACCTTCCCACTGCCTTTCCTGTTTCTCTCTTCTATTTACCATAAGTGTTGGCCCAAGCACCCTAGGCCTGCCTAGGCAGAAGGGCTGAGAGGTGGTCCTGGACAGGGCAGGTCTTGGTCCATCCAGGCTTCTGCTGCATAAATGGTCCCATCGTGGTGGCATTTTCATGTGGTTTGGTGTGGGGGCAGATTGACAGATAAGCCACTGCTTCCCATTCCAGCTAACTTTAGGGCTGCTGTGACAACTAAACCTGCTTTTATGGACTGAAAGATAAATGGTCTTTCATGGGGCATGAAGAATTACACTGGGATTAGTTCTCAGACTTGAAGAGCTAGAATTCCAGGGCTTGGGGAAGAGGGTCAGACAGCTGCCAGAAGGGGCCTCAGGAGGGAGGGGAAGAGGAATCCAGTCTGCCAGTTGGATAAAGTGCAGAGCACAGTGCCTGGCCTGTAATCTGTATACTTCATCATTATTAGCTGTATCATTGTGATGTTCACTTTTCACTGAGCAGACGGATTTGAATCCCCCACAGCCTTCACTCAGTTGCCAACAAGTCTCTGGACTTCAGAGCCTTGAGGGAGAAGGTGCTTTTTGACCCACTTTTCACTATATTCCCTGTGTTGACCCATGATTACATCAGTCTGTCCACATGAATTAGAGGAAGATCTCTGTCCAGGGAACCAGCTCTCCCTGGACAGAGATAGCACCAGTCTATTGGCAGGATCCATCACAAGTCCAGGTTGGGAGCAGGACCAGGCATTGTACACACAGTATCAGGAGCAACAAGCAGACCTGGCCAGGCTCCAGGCACTGAGCAGCAGGTACCAGGCAGGTGCTCACAGCTGGAGGCCCTGGACACTGTGGACCCACCATTCCCAGGCTCAGCCCAGAGCTTCCTGGAGGCTCAAGGACAAGGTCCAGGAAGGAACCTCCTGCTGCGGAAACAAACCATTGCACTGAGCTAGGAGCATCTTCTCCAGTATTGACACTGCAACCCATTTCAGGGGTACCAGTGAGTCAGGTCAATCATCACTTATCCAAGATTTGTTTTAAAAGGCTCTGAAAACCGAAAATCTGTTTATAAGTTTGATGCCAAAATTCACTTGGTGGAAAAATCTGACTGAGATGGTATAAAGATATTTATAATATTTAGTTATCTCACTAAATGTAAATATTTCTGTATTTAGCTTCAGAAATATTAACATGTTTGATTTCAAGGTATTGCCCTCCATCTTGCATGGTTTGCTACATAATAAAATTGTGTGCACCATGTTACCTTTCTAAATGCCAAAAAAACTCTGAATTTTGCAGCCCACCTGGCCTCAAAGATTTGGGCTACAAAAATGTAGACTGGAAATAGCAATAATGGCAGCTGACACCCCTGTCTCAGACCTTACACCTGAATGCCTTACCTCCCTTCCCTTTTTTAATTCTTGCCATAATCTTAAGAGATGGGTGCCGCTGTTTTGATCTCCCCAGAGAGATGGGAACACTGAGGCCCGGAGAAAGAAGATAACTTGCCCAAAGGGGGCACACATAGTAAGTGGCAGAGTTATGCATTGGACACTCAATCCTGCGTGAAAATCTGCCTTCTTCTCGATCACTGGCCTATGCTCTGTTGCAACAATGTTGATTAAGAAATATTCTACTCACCCAAATGTCCTTACGTCTCAGAGCCAGAACTGACACGGTGCTTCGAGCCAGTGACACGTCTCCATCTTTGGCTCAGACATAACGCGTGTGGAGAAATCATCAACATGACAAAGCGAAACGATCTGTTGGCGAGTGCGTACAGCACAATCCCTAATCGCAACAGTGATTGAATTCATTTGTGCTGTTCAGGCAGTTGAACACCAGCAGTGGCTACTTTTCCTCAAGACAGTGCCACGCCTAAGTCTGGTTTGAGAGGGGCCCCTCAGAGCAGCCACGTGGAGGGCCTGGCGCCTTCTGCCAGCCTTTGGAGAGAATGGAAGGGGACTCTTGAGTGTCAGAGTGCTAATTCAATATTTTCTGAAAGATGAGATGCACTTTCTGTTTCCAAAGAGGGATCCTCAGAATGCCTTTCTGCATCTGGCTTTTTGACATACCAACATTCACTTTCCTAGGCAAGTTCATAATCTCCTGTCTGCCACAGTGCTGGGTAGAAGTGTCCCATAGACACACTAGGAACACTGAGAGGCTGAAATGCCCTCCCCTGACTCCATATACTGGGCTAAAATAAATGCTCCTAACTGTTTGTTTGGAAGTGTTAGTGATTATTTGACTGCTTTCAAGGTCTCCATCTGCCCACCCCCAACCCCTGTTCCCGTGGCTGCTTTTTTCCAAATGCCCCAGTGTTCAGTTGACACTTCCAAAGAGAGCCATATGTGACGGAAGATCAGATATTTCAGATGAATCTTGTCCTTGGCGAGGCTGTAGTTCCCCCGGGAGTTCGTACCATCCTCTGCAGCCAGGAACACTCCGAAAATGTGTGTCACCCCTGAGCATTCTGGAAAGCCCCCTCCAAGGATCAGGTAGCTTTGGAAAATGGGGTGTTTTGTGGGCCCACTTAGACTGGTTCACATCCAGTAAGTGGTCCCTGGGTGGGTTTCAGATTCATTTATCTGCGTATCTGTTCCTTCCTAGAAGCAGTATAGGGAAACAGTACCAGTGGAGTCATACAACCTGGATTCAAGCCCCAGCCTGCCCACTCCTGTCTGTGTGACTTTGGATAAAGAGTGAACCCTCAGTTTTCTCACATATAGAAGGAGATAACATTGGGACCCTGCCCTCAGGGTTATTTTGAGAGTTAAATGAGATGATACCTAAAATAAATGTTCAGCCCAATTCTTCAAACTCAAGAAATGATAAGTTTTAATAATTTAACCAGCATTCATTGAGCACTTCCCATGAGCTGGCACTGCCCCAGGCAGTAGAGATACATCAGGGACACAATGGGGAGCCCTACAGCAGGCAGCTTATCTGCTCATGGCCATGGTATTCCTGTGCATGCAGGCCTCACATGCAGGAACCAAGCAGGTCAGCCTTCTTCAGAGGGACCCGGAGTTTTAGTCTGTGCAAAACTTCACAAGAACATAAGATAAATCTCAGAAATTTATCAGGTTAGATACATTAAAAACTGATTATAATAATATGATCAGTAATTGTAACTGTCCAATCTCACTTACAATAACTTGTAGGTTGCCTGTGTACAGTCTCTTGTCAAAGTGTCACAGGTGGGCACAGGTAACCAGGTTCTTGGTGATTGGGACAAAGAATTGAACTAAACACCCAGAGTTTATAGCAGAGAACATGGGAGCAGGCCAAGTCCAAGCAGAGATTGACCTCATGGGCTGGAGGGACTCTGTTCTTATAGGGTGGATCCCTGCTGGCTAGTTTTGGTAGGCTTTTACTGTGCATGTACAAGTAGTTGTATTACTTTAAAGCTACTGCACATGTGGTCTCCCAAGACTTTCCCTGATTGGCCGCTAGGGAATGGGGTCCCACAATGTTACCTAGTTGACACCCCCTTCTGCAGTCCCCCTGTACTAGGTTCACCTTTCCCTTCACCAGAGAATTATAGCTCTCCATGTTAGAGATTGGTGAAAATGAAAGGAATTATTTATTCAAATTATACAGACTTAAGAATAATGAGTTAATGTCTTCATCAAAATCTCAAAGTCCCTTAAAACATCTACAAACACACACAGTCCTTCTTTCCTTGCTTTGCCCAGTCTGAGGTACCATATCTCAGGAAAAGAAATAGAAAGCCGTGTAATGATTCTCTGCTAAAGCTGCATGGTGGTTCTCTGCTAAAGCTGCATGATGATTCTTCTTATGGCTGCGGGGTAGAAGTGGGGTCCCCCACTCTGGCAAAAGCCATGTGGTTCTCTTTGCTAAAGCTACATGGTGATTCTCACAGGGCTGCCAGAATCCCCATTCTGGCCAAAAGTGCGTGGTTCTCTCCTCAATGGCTGCTGCATCTGCGTTTAAATCTCCGTGCCAATCTTCCTCTGCAGCCCCATTTCTGACCCCTCCCATGATTGGCTACACTTGCCAGGACTCCCATATCCTTCCAGCTTTACTGGGCTGCCATAGTGAGTCTGGGCAGGTGTGGCCCCATGGTGTGGAGCCAATCATCTCCAAGCTCTCAAGCAAGTGCTATAACAGGGGGCTGGGCGGTTGCCTCCCAGTTACATCTTGGGTGGAAGTCACTCCCTTCTCCCTGGCTCAAAGCAAGGCCACAGCTATTTAACATATCCATGAAACCAGTTAAAGGTAATAGATATGTTAAAGGACCATTCTAGAGGTTAGCTGTGAAACTGTTGCTATGCAAAACAACTCAATGGCCCTGCTCCATGTATACTCTCCCTCAGCTCAGACTTGTGGGGGTGAGGACATCCCATACTTTTAATATTTCCTGGACACCCCAAGTTCTGGACCCCATTACAAATCCTTCTTTTGGGGGGCCCCCTGGCTGCACCCTCCTACAGAAGGGTCCAAGCAGTCCTGAAGTGAAGCTACCTGCTTTCTTCTAATTAACCAGCATTTCCCAAGCCTGTGTGACCGTAAACTCTTTGTTTGCTAATTCCTGTGGATTGACTGCCATGGGTCTATGAAGGGGGCCCAAACAAAACCCGGAATTTATTTATAAAAAATCGTGTATTTATTCTTACATGTTTACACCTCTGTCACCTTCGAAGTTCTCTCCATTTCATGTAATACACCTATCAAAACGGTTTTTCTACTGCTCAGAACAGTTCTTGAACTTGTTGATTCTAATGCCTTTTAAGTGTTTCTGCTGTTTTTTGTTTTACCTCTTCCACATCGGCAAACTGTTTCCCTTTGATGGCTTTTTTTCATGCAAGGAAACAAAAAAGAAGTCGCCCTGGGCAAGATTGGGTGAATAGGGAGGCTGGGGCACAGGAGTCCTGCTGTTTTTGGTCAAAAACTGTTGAATGTTCAGCATACTATGGGCGGATGTGCTTGTACTTAAATCACCCATCATGAAATGGGCAAATGCATTGAAAGAGTCTTCAGAAAAAATTCTCTGAAGCCGAATGCAGCCTCTCATAACAATGCCAGCTAGTACTGTGATACAGATGGGTTCCTAGAACATGCACCTAGTGGGGGGAAGCCTGTACTACAAGGGGCCTGCCCTCCAGAAGATAATTTTGTTCCTGGGGGGAGTTTGCCCTCATATGTCCTAAGGAACACATGGAGGAAAATTCTGAGCTAGAAATGACTGAAAAAGCAAGGCCACCATAGAGTGGAACTACCAGGTCTTGCCTCCACCAAATAGTCCAAGCAAAGGGCTTTTTCTTCTCCACAGTGCAGGAGGCTTTTTCCACTAGCAAGAGCCAGCCAGCCCTCAACCTATCTCAAGTTAGTCTGCCTGTGTGGATGTTAGTCAACTCCCAGAGCTCTGAGCATCAGATCTGCCATGCAGGTCAGCGGCATCCCAGCCCTGGAGCACAGGCACACACCCGCACTGCTCTCTGCTACAGCCACCTGCAAAGAAGGACTTCTCTCCTTGTGACCCCACCACTTCCTTCCATCCTGGGATTCACTCCTGTGGGTGTGTGGATGGGCGGGCTTGAGTGCTAAATGCTAAACTTACCTCCTCATTCGGAGAAGTCCATAAATCTCTGAGTGATGTTTGCTGTCTTTGGAATACACTCCTAATTGATTTCTAAAGATTGCTGTTTGCAAATTAAATTACACTTCCTTACACATTATATAAAGAAATATAAACCAATCACTTCTCCTGGGCACACACCTCCTCCTTGGGCTCCAAGGCTGTGATTACATTACTTCAATTACACTGCTTCTATTCAACTCAAGCTACATGAATTGTTTCGCCTCTTGTTTAATTGCCCATGTCTTATTACGGAGACAATTTATTGTTTTAGTGTAGCATAAAGTTCAAATATTTTATGCAAGATGAATATGGCCAGTGACATTTTTATTTCCTTCTCCAATTCACACATACAAAAATCACACTTGAAACTTTTCAAAATATTTGTGACCACTACCACAAAGTGTCAAAACCTCAGTAAGTTGATCCGTTTTTTTTTTTAAGGAAAGACTCTAAATAATGTTTCCTTCTAAAAGATTGCTAGAGGTTTTATAGGGCGATATTGACACGACTCTTGAAGAACTTCCCCTGGGTGTGAAATGCCTTTGAAATCACCTTGGGAATGAACTGTTGATAATATGCAACAACCTGAATCTCTAGAGAATGATGCTGAGTGAAAAAGGAAATCCCAAAAGGCTACAACTGCATGATTTCATTTATATAACATTCTGACACACTAAATTATGGAAATGGAGAATAGCTTAGTGGTTGCCAGGGGTTAACGAAAGGTTGGCAAAGGAGAATAAAAGGGTAGCATGAGAGATCCTTGTGGTGATGGAAATGTTTGTATCTTGACTATATCCATGTCAATAACCCAGTGGTGATAATGTACTATAATTTTGCAAGATGTTATTTCTGGGGTGAAAAACAGTAAAGGGTACACAGGATAAATCTATAATTATCTAAACATAGAAAGTTTTATTTGATAAAACACTGAAAATAGGAGAATTGATGATTAGATAAATGGATAGATATATGATAAGGGTGGATCCATTATTCAATTAAGTATTGTACAAATGAATATGAATAAACATTGTAGGATTCTTTCAATGTTTATCCGTGCTTGAAAATTTTTACAATAAGATGTTTAAAAAGACATATTGGAAATGTGAGAAAACAGATACAGGACAGGACCCAACTGTTACGCGCTGCAGATCAGAGCAGACCCTGTGGCCCCTGGCACGGAGCATAGAAAGAGTATGTGAAGGAGGAATGAGGTTCCCGAGGTGACAGACTTGGGTTCGGATGCACAGACATTTTCTTAGTCTCCCCAGCAGTCAGAGAGGAAAGCTGGAGCCCCACCACAGAACTGCAAAGGATGAATTCTGCTAAGAGTCATGCACATTGGCATGAGTTCCAAGACTGCAGAAGTATAGATGCCCATCTTTTCTCTAGGGTTCCCAGCATCTAGGGGTGTGTATAAGAACAAACCATGATACCCTGATAAATGTGTATTTGCAAATGTATAAGCAAAATTATCAGTCACAATCCCGTTCCAACTGTTTCTCAACAGTGCCATGCCATTGTTCCATCATCAAAGTAATAATATCCAGCTGGAGCTACTGAAGGGTGTGAGATGCCACATCTTCACATTCTAGGGGCCACTTGACCCAATTTCCCTGCTTTGTGTCCTTCTTTTCTCTCCCTCCTTTTTCCCTTCCTTCAACCCTTCCTTTCTCCTCTCTCCCTCCCTCCCTGCCTCCTTCCCTCCCTCTCTCTTTCCTTTTACTGTTGGAAAAAACCACATAATGTGAAATTTGCCCTCTGAACAAACGTTTAAGTTTACAGTACATTATTGTTAACAATACTCACATTGCTGTACACCAGATCTCTAGATCTTTTTCATCTTGCATGTCTGAAAGTCTATACCCATTGAATAATGACTCCTCATTTCCCCCTCCCTCTGCCCCTGGCAACTACCATCCCCTTTCTGTTTTTATGAGTTTGACTGCTGTAGATACCTCATATAGATAAGTGGAATCATGTCGTATTTTTTGCAACGGGCTTATTCTACATAGTGTAATGTCCTCAGGGTTTATCTATGTTGCAGCACATTATAGGATTTCATTTTTAAGGCTGAAAAAATTTCATTGTATGTATAGACTACATTTTCTTCATTCATTCATTCGTTCATGGACGTTTAGATTGTTTCCTACTCTAAGCTATTATAAATAATGCTGCAATGAACATGGATTGCAAATACCTCTTTGAGATTCTGATTTCAATTTTTTTGACAAATACCTAAAAGTGGGATTGCTGGATTATATGATATTTCTATTTCTAATTTTTTGAGGAACCTCCATACTAATTTTCATAAAGAATGAACCATTTTACATTTCCACCATCAATGCACAAGGGTTCCATTTCTCCACATCCTAGCCAACACTTGTCATTTCCTTCCTTCTTTCCTTTCTTTCTCTCTCTCTCTCTCTCTCTCTCTCTCTGACAGCAGCTACCCTAATAGGTGTTAGGTGATTGTGGTCTTAATTTGCATTTTCCTTATGCTTAATGATGTTGAGCATGTACATCTTGGCCATTTGTCTTGTTTGGAGAAATGTCTATTAAAGTGGGTTGCCTATTTCCTGGTCAGGCCATTTTCTCTTTTTGCTATTGAGTTATAGGAGTTCCTGTTTTTTAAGTGTTAACCCCTTATCTGATATATGGTTTGTAAATACTGTCTCTCAGTCCATAGGTTACCTTTTCATTCTGCTGATTAATTCATTCGCTACACAGAAGCTCTCTAATTTGGTGCAGTCCCACCTGTCTAATTTTGCTTTTGTTTTCTGTGCTTTTGAGGTCACATCCAGGAAATCATTGCCAAGACCAATCCTGTGAAGCTATTCTCTACATTTTCTTTTCTAAGAGTTTTCTATTTTCAGATTTTATGTTTAAGTTTTTATTCATTTTGACTTGATTTGAGTTTTGTTTATGGTATAAGGGTCTAATTTTATTCTTTTGCATGTCGATGCACAGTTTTCCCAGCATATTTGTTTCTTCTTTTAAAATATAGTTTATTGATTAAATGCTATTAAATGCTATCGAAGCTGTCCCATTTTTTTCTCCCCTTTATTCCCCTTCCACTCTGTCCTGCATTCCCCCTCCCACCAGCATTCCCCTCAATGTTAGTTCATGTCCATGGGTGGTACATATAAGGTTTTTTGCTTTTCCATTTTCTATACTATTCTTAACCTCCCCTATCTATTTTATGTCTACCATTTATGCCCTGTACCTTTTCCTCCATTCTCCTTGTTCCCCTCCCTGCTGCTAACCTTCCATGTGATCTCCATTTCTGTGATTCTGTTCCTGTTCTAATTATTTGCTTAGTTTGCTTTTAGGTTCAGTTGTTGATCGCTGTGAATTTGTTGTCATTTATTGCTCATAGTTTGGATCATCTTCTTTTTCTTAGATAAGCCCCTTTAACATTTCATATAATAAAGGCTTGGTGATGATGAACTCCTTTAACTTGACCTTGTCTGGGAAGCTCTTTATCTCCCCTTCCATTTTAAATGATAGCCTTGCTGGATGGAGTAATCTTGGATGGAGGTCCTTGCCTCGCATTACTTGGAATACTTCTTTCCAGCTCCTTCTTTCCTGTAAGATTTCTTCTGAGAAATCAGCTGACAGTCTTATGGCCACTCTTTTGTAAGTAACTGTCTCCTTTTCTCTTGCTGCTTTTAAGATTCTCTCCTTCTCTTTAATCTTGGGTAATGTAATGATGATGTGCCTTGGTGTGTGTTTCCTTGGGTCCAACTTTTTTGGGACTCTCTGAGCTTCTTGGACTTCCTGGAACTCCATTTCCTTTACTGGGTAGGGGAAGTTTTCCTTCATTATTTTTTCAAATAAGTCTTCACTTTCTTGCTCTTCCTCTTCTCCTTCTGGCACCCCTATAATTCAGATGTTGTAACATTTAAAGTTGTCCTGGATATTCTTAAGCCTCTCCTCATTTTTTTTAATTCTTGTTTCTTTATTCTGTTCTGATTGAATATTTCTTTCTTTCTTCTGCTCTAAGTCATTGCTTTGAGTCCTGGTTTATTTCCCTTCACTGTTGGTTCCCTGTATATTTTTCTTTATTTCATTTTGCATAGCCTTCACTTTTTCCTCTATTTTGTGACCATACTCAACCATTTCTGTGAACATCCTGATTACCAGTGGTTTTAACTTTGCATTGGATAGGTTGGCTATCTCTTCATTGCATAGTTGCTTTTCTGGAGTTTTTATCTGTTCTTTCATTTGACATATTTCTTTGTCTCAGCACATCCATTACATTGTAAGGGGCAGAGCCTTAGGTATTTGCCAGGGCGGGGCAACCCACATGGCTACATTGTGGTTCTGTATGAGGGGGAAGGGTCAGAGTGGGAACAATGCTGCTTGCTCAGCTCTCACTCTGCTGTCAGTCATTTCCCCTGCTACCCACAAGCAAATTGGGCCCTTCTTGTGCTGATTCCCAGGTGGCTGGGTTTATATACATTCGAGGGCACTGTGGATCTCTTCAATGAACTCTCCTGTGAGGCTGGGAGTTTATCCCGCTGCTATAACCCCCAAAGATTTTTACAACCCGAGGTTTTGAGGCTTTCTTTTCTGTTTTTGGAACCCTGGTTTGTATGGTCTGTCTCACTCCCCAGTTGTTCCTCCTGGTTCATCCACATGCAAATGTGGGACTGCCAGCTGCCACCTCACCCACCGAGTCCTACAGCCACCACCTTGCCACATGTCCTCTCTGCCCTGGCCGCCCATGTCCACCCCTCCCACCACTCTGAACAAATGTTTCTTCTTTAACTCCTTGGTTGTTGGACTTCCATATGATTCAATTTTCTGGCAGTTCTGGTTGTTTTTTGTTTTTGAATTTGTTCTTGTCCTTTTTTTGGTTGTGTGAGGAGGCAAAATGTATCAACTTATGCCTCTATCTTGGCTGGAAGTCCACATTTGTTGAAGAGACTATCCTTTCTCTATTGTATAGTTTTGTCACCATTGTCAAGATCATATGACTGTATATGCATAGATTTATTTGGGGGCTTTCTATTCTGTTTCACTGGTCTATATATATGTCTGTTTTTATGCCAGTACAATCCAGTTTAAATTATTGTAGCTTTATAATCTGTATTAAAATTGGGAAGTATGAAGCCTCCATTTTTGTTCTTTCTCAAAATTATTTTAGCTGTTCAGGTTCTTCTGAGATTCCATATAAATTTTTGGATTTTTTTCCTATTTCTGCAGAAAGTAACATTGGGATTTTAATAGTGGTTGCATTAATTCTATAGATTGCTTTGTGTGGTATGGACATTTTAATATTAAGTCTTCTAATCCATGAACATGGCTATCTATCCATTTGTTTGTGTTTTGTTTAATTTCTCTCCTCAGTGTTGTGTTTTTCAGTGTACAAGTTTTTCATTTCTTCAGTCAAGCATTTTATTCTTTTTGGTGCTGTTGTAAATGGAACTATTTTCCTATTTTTCTTTTCATACAGTTCGTTGTTATTTGTAGAAATGCAACTGGTTTTTACATGTGGATTTTTATCCTATAAGTTTGCTGAAATTATTATTTCTAATAGTGGAATCTTTGGGCAATTTTTTATTTATGTTTATATATTTTATATATATACATACACACACATACACATACTGTTTGGAGAAAGTCGAGCCATTGTTAATATAACAGAATGGTTTGCATGACATTGATGTAACCTGGCAGTCAAGGAGACTGGACTGGAATGCGCATGCATGAGCAATGCCAGCTTCACTGTACTAGTCAGTGAGGGCAGTAGACACCATTGAGTGAGCATGTGTATGATGTGGCCGTCACATTTAAAATGACTGAGCGAGTAGAGCAATGAATCTGCATCAAGTTTTGGATTAAGTGTGAGCACTCCTCTTGGGAAATTATTTGGGTGATTCAGAATGCCACAGCTATGGCAACTGGTGATTATTGGCTTCATCACAACAAAGTACCCACTTATGCATCACGTCTCATGCAGTTTTCTGGTGTAACATCAAATTGCCCAGGTGACTCAGCTGCCCTACAGCCTATATTTGGCACCCTGTGACTTAAACTAAAATTGCTTTTGAAAAGGAAGAGATTTTATTCAGACCGTTGATGAAATTCAGGAAAATACGACAGGGCAGCTGATGGCAATTGGAAGAACTGTGTGAGATCCCAAGGTGCCTACTTTGAAGAGGACTGAGGCATCATTGTCCTATGAACAATGTTCCTTGTATCTTGCATCTTCTTGGTAAATGTCTCTATTTTTTCATAGTGCGTGGCTGGATACTTTCTGAACAGACTATCTACCTCTGTATCTATCTACCTCTACACACACACACACACACACACACACACACACACACACACATTCATACACACACACATCTGCAAATAAGGACAATTCTACTCCTTCTTTTCTGATTTGGATGACTTTTATTTCTTTTTCTTACCTAATTGCCCTGGCTAGGACGACTTCTAGTACTATGTTGAATGGAAGTGGTTTAAGTGCAAATCCTTGCCTTGTTCCTGATCTCAGGAAAAGTTTTCAGATTTTTTACTTTTAAATATGATATTAATCGTGGACTTTAAATATATGGTCTTTATTATGTTGAAGCAACTTCCTTCTGTTCTTAGTTTGTTCAGTGTTTAATTTTGAAAATATGTTGATTTTTTTCAAATGCTTTTTCTGCATCTATTAAGATGATCATGTGATTTTTATCCTTCCTTGTGTTAAAGTGGTATATTGCATTGGTTAATTTTTGTATGTTGAATCATCCTTACATCACAGGGATAGGTCCCAGTTGGTCATGGTATAGGATCATTTTAATGTGTTGTTGAATTCAGTTTGCTAGTATATTGTTGAGGATTTTTGCATCTATATTAATTGGAGATATTGGCCTAAAGTTTTCTTTTGGTGTCTTTGTGTGGCTTTAGTATCAGTATAATGCAGGCTTCATAAAATAAATTTTGAAGCATTACCTACTCTTCATTTTTGGGGGGAAATTTTTGAGGATTGGTGTAAATTATTTTGTAAAAGTTTGGTAGAATTCTTCAGTGAATCCAGCTGGTTCTGATCTTTTTTTTGTTGGGAAGTTGTTGATTAATGTTTCAGTCCTTTTACGAGTCATAGGTTATATTCATATTTTCTGTTTCTTCAAGATTAAGTGTTGGTGAGTTGTATGTTTCTAGGAATTTATCCATTTGTTCTAGGTTATCAGATGTGTTTGGCATATAATTGTTCATGGCAATCTTATAATTCTTTTTATTTCTGTAGCATTGATTGAAACGTCTCCTTTTTTATTTCTGATTTCTATCGTCAGTCTTCTCTCTTTTTTAATTAGTCTAGCTAAGGTTTGTCAATTTTGTTGCAAAAAAAACAACCCTTAGTTTTACTGATTTTTTTCTGTTGCTTTTCTCTTTTCTATTTCATTTGTTTTTTTCTGTAATCTATATTATTTCCTTTCTTCTCCTAATTTGGGGCTTAGTTGTTTCTTCTTTTTCTAGCTCCTTGAGGTGTTAATTTATTGTTTGAGATTATACCTTTTTTTAATTGTAGGTGTTTACCACTACAAGCTTTCCTGTTAGTACTGCCTTTGCCACATCCCATAAGATCTCATATGTTGTCTTTTTATTTTCATTTGCCTCAAGATATTTTCTAATTTTCCCTTTGAGTTCTTCTTTAACACATTGTTTTTTAAGAGTGTGTTTTTTCATGTTGGCTGGTGTGGCTCAGTGGATTGAGTGCCACCCTGCAAACCAAAGAGGACTGGTTTGATTCCCAATCTAGGGTAAGTGCCTGGCTTGCAAGCCAGGTGCCCCAGTAGGGGGCACATGAGGGGCAACCACACATTGATGTTTCTCTTTCTCTCTTTCTCCCTCCCTTCTCCTCTCTAAATATAAACAAACAAACAAACAAACAAACAATTTTTCCTCTGTCTGGTGTAGCTCAGTGGATTGATTTCGGGCATATGAAACAAAGGGTCACCAGTTCGTTTCCCAGTCAGGGCACATGCCTGGGTTGCAGGCCAGGTCCCCATTAGGGGGCGCATGAGGGGCAACCACACATTGATGTTTTTCTCCCTCTCTTTCTCCCTCCCTTCCTGTCTCTCTAAAAATAAGTACATAAAATCTTTAATTTTTTTTTAAAAACAACTAAATTGTTTTTTTTAAGTGTTGTTTAACCTTCACACATTTGTTAATTTTTCAGTCTTTTGCTATTGATTTCTATTATAGTTATATTTTATTGTGGTCAGAAAAGGCACTTGGTATGATTTCAATCTTAAATTTGTTAAGACTTTTTTTGTGATCTAACATGTGACCTGTCATGGAGAATATTCCATGTGCACTTGAGAAGAATATGTATTCTGCTGCTGTTGGGTGAAGTGTTCTTGACATGCCTGTTAGGTTTGCTAGGTCTGTAGTGTTTTTTAAGTTCGCCGTTTCTTTATTGATCTTCTGTCTGGATGTTCTATGCATTATTGAAAGTAGAATATTAAAGTCTTCTATTGTATTGTAATACTGTCTATTTCTTTTTTCATTTCTGTCCATGTTTATATATTTGGGTACTCTAATGTTGGGTTCATATATATTTATAATTTTTATATCTTCCTAATGAATTGCCCCTTTTATCATAATATGATGTCCTTGTTTATTCCTTGAGACTGTTTTGACTTAGAGTCTATTTTATTTGCCATAATTGTAACTAACCCTGCTCTCTTTTGGTTAATGTTTACGTGGAATATATTTTCTTATCCTTTCATTTTTAGACTGTGTGAGTTCTTAAAGTGAATCTTTAGACACTTAAAGTGAATCTCTTATAGACAGCATATACCTAGGATCTTTAAAAAAAATCCATTTAGCTACTCTATGTCTTTGATTAGGGAGTCTAAACCATTTACACTTAAAACAACTACTGATAAGAAAGGACTTACCATTGCTGTTTTGTTCATTGTTTTCTGTGTTTCATACAGTTTTGTCCCTCTTATTATCCCTTGCTATCTTCTTTTGTGTTTTGTTGATTTTTTGTAGGAACATTATTTGATTCTTTTACCATTTTCTTTGTGTATCTTCTATAGGCATTTTTTTGTGGTTACTATGGGACATACATAAAACACCTTATAACTCTGGTTTTATATTAACTTGGGATGCAGGATCCTCTTAACTGGTTTCAGATTTCCTCACAAAAGGAATCAGTTTGTGTATTATGGTAAGGTCACTATCTTCACAGGAGAAGTTGGGTCCCATTGCACCATCTTGACCCTTAGCATCCTGAGTTATCTTTCTTTGAAAGAAGAAAACAGTTTTGATGCTCCTCATGTGGTTATTTACGAGTGGCCGGCAAGGAAGTTAGCACCCAATTAAGTAAATGAAGAAGTGGGGAAGCTTCCATGCTCACTCTGGTATCCTGTTTTTAAAAAAAATATTTTTATTGTTGTTCAAGTACAGTTGTCTCCATTTTCCTGCCACCACTTTTTCCCACGTTTAATTCTACCCCCTTTTGGCTTTTTTCATGGGTCCTTTATACATGTTCCTTGACATCCACTTCCTCTTCTTTCTGCTGTCATTGCCCTCCCCTCTCCCTTCTGGTTACTGCCAGTTTGTTGTTTATTTCCATGTCTCTGGTTCTATTTTGCTCGCTTGTTTTGTTCATTAGGCTCCTCTTATAGGTGAGATCATATGGTATTTGTCTTTCACTGCCTGGCTTATTTCACTTACTATAATGCTATCCCTTTCCATCCATGCTGTTGCAAATGATATTTGCTCCTTCTTTCTTTCTGCTGCATAGTATTCTATTGTTTAAATGTACAATAGTTTTTTCATCCACTTGTTTACTGACATTAAAGAGCTTCTGCATGGCTAAAGAAAACATCAGCAAAGTAAAAAGTGAACTAATCGTATGAGAAAATATATTTGCCAGTGATACCTCGGAAAAGGGTTTGATCTCAAAAATACAGAAAGAACTCACACAACTCCATTCCAGGAAGATGAACAATCCAATTAAAAAATGGGCAAAGGACCTGAACAGACACTTCTCCACAGAGGACATACAGAGGGCCCAGGGACATATGAAAGGGTGCTCAGCATCACTAGCCACCAGAGAAATGCAAATTAAAACCACAATGAGAAACCACTTCGCATTGGTCAGAATGGTCATCACTAACAAATGAACAAACAACAAATACTTGTGAGGTTCTGGAGAAAAGGGAACCCTAGTGCACTATTGATGGGAATACAGACTAGTAGAGCTGCTGTGGAAATCAGTATGGAATTTCCTCAGAAAAATAAAAATGGAACTGCCTTTTGATCCAGCAATTCCACTGCTGGGATTATACCCTAAGAATCCCCAGATACCAGTTCAAAAGAGCCTATGCACGCCAATGTTCATAGCAGCACAGTTCACTCTGGTACCTTTACAAAATACTGTAACCACTCTCACCTTCTCCACGAATTCCTCCAGGGCTTCTTTAGACCCACCTATCCAGCCTTTTCCCTGTCAAGATGTTCTCTTACAAGGGCTCAGCTCTTGCTCTTTGAAAGGTAAAGTTCTGATAATAAAGGATTTCTTTCTGCCCTGCAGAGACACAGACAGAGCCCTCAGCTTGCTAGTTCTCTCACATTGGTGTTCTCTCTTATGATTGTCACTCTGAACAGGGTATGAGGTGGGGGCTCAATCTACTTTTTTGTTTTTGATGTAAAATTATTATAGAATCTATCATACTATATTGAAATTATTGTTTTTCTGTCTGACTTCTCTAATACTCTGTGAGCCATGTGAAGGATGTGCCTGATTCATCTCCTTGCTCCCCGACTAAGGTTCCATTAAGTAAATGCTTAGCCAGTGTTTTCTGGATGACTGGAAGGAAGGGAGGGAGGGAGGAGGGAAGGAGAGAGAAGGGGGAGTGACAGGGAGGGAGAGAGGGAGGGAGAGAGGGATGGGTGGATGGATGGATGGGGCACTGATGGAATATCAGGCTTCAGTGAGCAGGGGCAGAAGTTAGTTCTGGCACTGATTTCTGATGTATGGAACAATCGTCCTGCCAGTGGTGACATAAGGCAAATGTGTTTGTTGGGAAGGGTTCACATGGCAGTGTGGTATGATTCAACAGGCAGCTAGGCTAAGTGCAAAGAGACATGTAATACCCATGTGTATTTTAGACCTACACGTACTACCCTCAATGAGTACAGCTAGCCAAGTCCCTTAAAGCCTGCATCAAACAGTAAAAACAGCTGTTTCAAAAACCACGTTTGGATATCATGCCAAACTGATATCTGTAGAGAGAATCTCTCCCAAACTATGCTCAGGATATTATAGCCTCCCTGTGCTCTCGGATGATAAAGACCCTTATAGGTTCTCAGGACCCTTTATTAGCATGTCAGCCTGGCAGTTCCTGAAGGCGATGTAATATCCCAAATTTGGCTTTTAAAGTGGGGGGTGGGGGGAGAGGGTAGAATCAGTCCCTTATTTTTAAGTCAGCTATTTTTCTACAGTGAAACATCTCTTGTAGGTCTTCAGACCTTTCAGACCTTTCTCATCTCCATAACAGTTAAACACTATGGTGAGCATTGGGGAGGGAGACATTACCAAGGCATGGAGAGGACTGAATCAATAAGGATCTTAGCTTCTTTTGAGAGGCTCCCACTATCTCATAACTTTACCCAGGACTCCTTCCTGCCTGAAGTAGATATACTCTTTCCTTCTGAGCTCCAGAGCAATTAATATCCTCTCCATCATCCAGCACTGGATGAACTCCACAATTCTATAAATCCCAAACCCTCTAAGTTCTAAATCTAACTCTATTCCCAACACAAAAAAGGAAGCTGAAAAAAAGTTTTATGATTTTTAAAAAATGCACACTGCTTCACGAACAGCAAATGAACCATCGCAAAAATACCTTCTGAGGTAAAACACAAGGGAGACAAATTTAGGTCAAGGCAAGTATGAAATATCCAGTAACTGTGCCCTTACACTAGTAGGTTCATTATAGCTCATTTTAGGTCTACAAAAGTACTCCACAGTGAGGTATTCAATAAAGGCCTGTATTTCTCTCAGCTGGTCTCCACTTCTACTCTTCTCCACATTCTATCATTCAACTCTGTTGTCTCTTTATTGTTTGAGACTGAGAGTCAATTTTAGGAGTCACTGGACAGTAAGATTCATTTGGACAGGAATTATAATATTTCAGCACATTTTTGAATTACAGTATCAAACATAATGTCTGGTATGCTTTAGCTACTTTAAGCTGAGTGAAAGGCTTTAGGTCATTCAAGTTGTATAATATAGTGGTTAGAAGCACAGATCTGAGAGTCAGACTTCCTAGGCTGAAATCCCAGATCTGCCATTTTCTAGCTCTGTGATCTTGGGCAAGTTTTTTATTTCCTCATTTATAAATAAAGTTAATAGTGTTCCTGGATTACTGGTACTCATTATTATTGTATTATTGTGAAAGGTGAAGGAGTGAATATATTTAAAATGTTTATAACAGTGTCTAGAGCACAGTACAAACTAAGTAAATGTTATTCATTTATTGAATTATGTGATGTAGCTTGTCGGGTAGAAGTACGCAGCCTTCCAAAAGCAAACAAACCAAAAAACAAAGCATATTTCAATCTCACCTCCAAAACTCACTGGCAGTATAAACCTAGTCAAGTTGCTGTACCCCTTTGATCCCCAGTTCCCTTATCTGTAAAATAATAATCATCAGGTCTAGCTCTATAGTGGTTGGAAGCATTACAGAAAATAATCCACGTGCCACTGTTGACAATAAATGTCCTGCCACCACCTCCTGGTCCTCCTTCCCTCATTATGGGTGCCCTTTCCCTCCTCCTTCATGGTCTCCCTACTCTGTCCATCTCTCCCCAGGGATCCATCCTAAGCCCTCTTCTCTTCTGATTCCAAGAACTACTTTCTTTGTGTAATCTCATCCCTTTCTTGACTTTATTTGTAATTCCTACAGGCTGACAGTCCAAATCTCTACTTCCTGTCCAGATATTTTCTGTAAGTTTCATTCAGTTCCATATACCCTCCTACTCAACATTTTCACTAGTCTCTTCCACAGACATTCAGAGTCAAAAGCTGAATTCATTGCCACCCTCCAAATCTGACCCTCCTCCTTTACTGACTATTAAAGTGAATGGCACCCATACCTACCCAGTTACTCAGCCAGAACCTTGGGTGTTTTCTTGAACTCTCTCACTACTGACATTTTAACACTCACCAAGCTTTGTCACTTCTGCCACTATAATTCTCATTTCAGATACTACCCTCTACTCTCTGACCCCTGCCACTTGCCTAGTTCAGGATAATAGCACTTTCTTAGGTGACTTCAAGAGCTTCCTGACTGGTCCCTCTGTATTCTTCAACATCACTGCCACTCAGAGGCCACCCATTTTCTATAATGAAGCCTTAGTAGAATTGCTCAAGATTTTAAAAATAGAAATAAAGACATAATTTCTCCCTGTTTTAAAAGACTTCAGAGTTTTCCGTTACCCTAAACATTAGGCCCCTCTTTCAGAGTGTGCAAAGGTCTTTGATATCTAGCCACAGATTCTCCTTGACCCCATCTCCTCCGTCTCCTTCTCAGATTCAATTCACTGATTCTGCTCTCACATTGCTCTAACCTTCTAGGCTTTCTCCTGTCTCTAGCCTTTGTACATTGTTAATTCTGCCTGTCTCTTTCACTTTGTCGACTCTACATTCTCCAAGCCTTTAGGTCTCAACAGGGGCTTACCTTCTTCCAGAAATCTGCTTTTGATGCCCTTCTCCTGGTCTGTGTAAGGTGCCTTCCTCCAAGCTCATGAACTGCCATGTGACTATTTCCATTTTAGCATGCACCATATTGGGTTTGCTATCTTTTTACTTCTTTCTCCTCCATTGGGCTATGAACTCTTTGAGAACAGGGACACTGAGTAATTTATCTTGCATTTATCTTGTGTTTTTCCTGCCTGGCATATAGTAGCCATTTGGTAAAGACGAATGAATAAAAAAGAGTTGATGGATGCTAGTTGACACTTTCTTCTACTCTACAGAGTCCATCTAATAAGAGTTTTATATGATGGGGTCAGAAAGTCCCCTCTACCACAGTCCCTCTTTCAGGGGTAATTTCTGAACCCCTGAGGGTAATTGCTGGTGCCCCAGAATAGGGATGGCAAACTATAGCCTGAGAGCCAAATTCAGCTTACCACCTGTTGTTGTAAATAAAATTTTACCAGAACACTGCCAGGCTCTTTCATTTATGTATTATTTATGGCTGTTTTCAGGCTTCAGTGGTAGAGTTGAGTAGTGATAATGAGAGCATATGGCCTGCCAAGCCTAAAATATTTACTTGTTAGCCCTTTACATGAAAAGTTTGCCAACACCTGCCATGGAGTCTTGCTGGTGAGCATCTGAGCCCAGTCAGCTCTGTGCTGAGATTCAAATATGCAAGGCAAAACCCAAGCAAGGGTTATGGTCTTGTATTCAATTTCCACGGCTGAAAGGGATTTCTAGTACTTTCTTTTTGATAATTCTTTATGTTCTTTTTCTGAGCACTTTCATATTCATTAAGGAAAAGATCTTCCAATGCAAATGTTAGGGCTCCCTGGTGAGTCTGGTGCTGCTGCTGCCCTGCAGACCACATTATAAACTGTGAGGCCCTAGAGTAGTAGGGCCACTATGGAATCTCACTGCCTAACCTGTTTACCAAAGGTGTGAGTTTGAGCAATGAAGGTACTTTAAGCCTCTGGGTCTGTTTCCTTTTCTGTGAAATGCGCTCAGTGAAAGTAACATCCACCTACCAAGGTTATAGTGGAAAGCAGATGGGGCATGGAAAGCTGTTATCACAGTGTTCAGTTTATTTACAATGATTACTAAGTGTCAGCTGTTACAGTCTTGTTCATCTGTGTGCTAGTACAATGAAAAGAAATTTCAAGACCTCTTGGACTTGGGGTTCCCTCCCAAAAAGGAATAGCCTAGCTATCTAGGAATAACCAAATTCCTAAAACTGTCTTTCCTCCATACCGCTGCTCTGTATGAAATCTATATATCTCAGTGTCTGTATTGAAAAGGTCAAAACTGGCATTCCATCCATTTAATCTATTATGCCATTCAGCCTTCTTTTCTCATAAATGGGTCTTCCCATTGTTCTGTACACTTCCCCGATCACTCTTGCTGTTTTACTTCATGCTGTTTCCCTAAGTTTGCATTCTCTCATCTCTTCTCTTAGCTTGTCTCTCAAAGCCCAGCAGCAGCACCACCTCCTGCAGGAAGCCACCCGTGCCTGTGCTCTCCTCTTTCCCAGAGCTCATGCAACTTCAGGAGAGACAGCTGCGCTGCCTTTGAGACTTGTTTCCTCAGCCTTTATTTAGTTGTGTGAATCAGCCTCTATATGCCTCAATTTACTCAGTAAGAAATAGGAATGATATCTATCTTACAACATTGTTGTAAGAATTAACTATAATATAATAAGTGTTTCTTGCACACAATGCTTTCAGTTTATCTTGTCTTCCATGCTTTTAGCTTGGGCTCTTCACACATAACACGGCCAATGGGCTGATTAATGTGCGTTGCCCCAGACAGCAATGCTGCTCCCACTGATTGACGTTTTAAGGCCAGAGGAGGGGCACTGACAGTCCCACACTGGCTCTTTGTACCCTGTCCTTTCCCTGAAGACTTCCCAGGTCAGCCACGTAACCCTCCAAGCAGAATGGTGCTGGCGGAGAAAAGTTTAAGTGCTGCTGGTTGTGGAAGTGGATCTGTCTGTTTGGGGACAAATGTAAGTGCACATTTAGTGATAACACCATTAACTGATAATTCAGGGCTTGTGATGTGTCCAGTGCCATATAGCTCTGAGGATCCTCCTGTTGGTCTGAGTGCTTTGATTAGTCTTTAAGTTTGTTGTGACTGACAGAGTGTCTAGTCTTACCATTCCAAAGGTGCTCTGGTAAGGAGCTCTTACTGTCTATCTCGTCTGTGCTAGCAGGCCCCAGAGCTGTTTTGCCAGTGGAACTGAGAGAGATAGGGGACCGGAGTGGTATCCCCACAACATTTCTGGGGCTCCTAAGCACTCTTCTAGTGAGTAGACCAATTTCTTCCCAAACTGGCTGCGAGTGGGGGTGGCTTGTCTTGATTCAAGGTTTAAGCCCTGCGTTGAGCTAAATGATTAAAGAAGGTGAGGATACTTTATGTGCTGGAAGGAAGGGAATAAAGAATAAGTTGCTTAAACAAAACAATTCTTAGAAAATAATTTCTGGAGAAAAGCCACAGAAATGAAGAGGAGGTAGCAGTGAACAGCATAGTGGGAATGAGGCTGAAGAAAATGAAGTGCTTGGTCATGGATGACGACTGTGGCATACTGTGTCAAGAAGACCCATGAATTGCTGGGGTCCCAGAAATGCCTCTGCCTGCACCTCATTGCAAGCTCTTGACCAAGGGCTATCCCCATTCTGAGCCTCAGGTATCAGTTATGTAAAATTGTTAATGTGAATTTGATGATTTCTAAAGGTCTCTCTATGCACCTAAAATTTTGGGATCTCTTTGGAAAGGAAGCCTACAACTGCTTTGCTGTTGTTGTTTAATTTATTAAATGCTTAAATAGCACCTACTGTGTGCTAGTCTAAGAATTCTAAAATAAAAATATTGCCTCTTTTAAACCTTAACACAGCTTTAAAAGTCAACTCTTAATTTTTAAAAAACTATACTTTAAAGGTGTTGCTCCACTGTCTTCTGACTAGTGTTGTTTCTGATGAGAAATATGATGTCAATCTTATTTTTTTCTATGTGTAATATGTCTTTTTTTCTGGCTAATTTAAAGACTTTATTCTTTCATACCAATTTCATCAAGTTCAGATGTCCCCTGTGTGTTGTTTTCATTTCTCCTACTTGTGATTTATTGCATTTGATGTGCATTCATGATTTTCATGAAATTTGTTAAAATTACAACCATTATTTCATCCAACTTGTTTTGTCTTGATTTGTATTTTCTGGGATTCTAATTACATGTATGTTAGCTTGCTCGATATTGTCCCAAACCTCACTGATACACTGATGCTCTGCTTTTTTTATTTTTTATCTATTTTTTTTATGTATTTCATTTGGGATAGTTTATATTGCTATGCGTTCAAGTTCACCAGTCTTTCCTCTGGAATGTCTAATCTATTGTTAATCCCATCCTGTATACTATAAACCTCATTTTTTGTTTATCTTTAAAAGTTCTATGATAGATAGTTGGATAGATACACAGATAGAGATAGAGACAAAAAAGTGTGAACAGATAAGGAAAGACATGGAAATTAGATAGATATAATAGTGTACATCTCTCTCTCTCTCTCTCTCTCTCTCTCTATCTATCTATCTATCTATCTCTATCCATCTATCTAATTTTTCATAATTTTCCTTATCTGACTGTGCTTCATTTTCTTTTACTTCTTATATATACAAATGATATTTGTAATAGTTTTAAATTCCTGTCTACTAATTCTATCATCTGTGTCACTTCAGGGCCTGCTACTTTTAATTGGTTGTTCTCATATGCTTTACTTCTTCTTTGTATACATGGTAAATTTTTATTGGATTATGGATATTGTGAATTTTATGTTGTTGAGTTGTGGGATGTTTTTATACTTTTACATATTTGGGGCTTTATTGTGTGATGCAGTTAAATTTCTTGGGATTGATTTGAGCCTTTCAAAGTTTGCCTTGAAGTATTCTTAGGTGAAACCAGATAATTGTTAGTTTAGGGATTGTTTGTCCCTACTACTAAGGCAATACTTCATGCCTCATGTGTATATGAGGTTTTTCTTCACTGGATAGTGGGAATACAGACTATTCCTATCACCATGTAAGTTCCAGGGAGTATTCTTTTTGCTCCTTTTAGTGGATCTTTTCCCAGCCTTGGTGGTTTTCTCATATGCATGCTCTGATTGGCGGTCAGTCAAACACTTAAGGAAAATCCTCTGACATTTCCAGAGTGCATTCTTTCTCTCTGTCTTTCTTTCCCTCCTTCCCTCCCTTCCTCTCTGATACTCTTCCCTACAAATTCTAGCTGCCTTAACATTCTCAAATTTCAGAGTCTGACTTCCTAACTAAAGGAAACTGCTGAGCTCTCTCTCTGAACACTCTCTCCCTG
>PVKM010013426.1:0-30280 GCA_004027735.1 Carollia perspicillata
TTGGCCCCAACATGTTCTAGTCTCGTCTTGTATATTTCCTGCTGCAGTTGTAGAATCAGCCATTTCTCCAAAAACCCTGATTACTTTTCCTGGAGAATAAAAGTAGAAATCAAGCCCTAGGTGCTCATTATGTTCCTGTTACTGAGATGCCATTGCTTCTAGGTCCTCTGAGCTGACAGAACAGAGAAATATATGTATTCTTGAAAGATAAACTGAAGGCTATTAAACTTTTTACAAGCTTATTTGAGAAAAATAGGTTCCAGTCAACCAGTGCAAAACCAGAGGGGCCAGGAGTGCTCCACAGGCAGCAGCTCACGAGAGACACCTTATGGAGATGGTGAGGAGCAGAGTAAGGAAACTATCGATTGGCTGTAGCTTGAAGCCTGGTTGGCTGTTTGTGATAAGTCCTTAGTGTTTCAATTTCTTAACCTTTAGGCATTTACAAGCTTAGATTTTGGTTTGCTTACATAGGCTACCATGGCCTTGGAGCCACCTCTATCTAATGGCCTCTTTAGGTAATTAATTTAATGGCATGAATAATATCTATACTTACATATCTATCTATCTATTTATCTATCACCTATCTATATACATTTCTACATGAAATCGCCTGTATCTGTATTAAACTACATGTAAGTTCATATGAATGTCTCCAACTGTAATTCATTATCATCATTCTAGCCTTCCCACCTTGTTTATCTATAAAATCCCCATGAATGCTGCAGAAGCCGGATGCCCCCGTCCTCCGGCCATTTACTCAATTGTTCAGTTTCACTGTGTGTGCACAGCAGTGTCAGAATGGTTAGCCTGCACCCCTGGGGAAACTGCTTTATTCGCAAATGCATAGCTTATGCAGTTTGTTTTACTCTCAGCCTTAGAGAACTCTCTCTCTTTTCCAAAGTTATTTCAGTCAGCATCTCCCTGCCCTTCACCCTCACTTCTCAACAATTGTTCTCTACGTCGTAATACAGTCAGAGCGTGTTGTCACATTCTCCATTTTATTCTGGGTTTCCCCAGCTTCCTAACTGATGTTTTAAAAGTTTCATATACTAAGTTTCATTCTCTCTGCTTTAAGTTTCTGTAGGTTTTTATACATATTTAGTGAGTCTCTATTTCCTCCTTTTTTCTCCCTCTCTTCATTCCTCCCTGCCTTCCTTTCTTCTTTCCTTCCATTTCTCTCTCTCTTTTTTGTTTTAGTGATAATTTTCTAGTTTATATGCTGGTAGCTTGTTAATTTATGGAGTAAATGCTATTGTTATTCATATAAAAGTCACACTGTAAATATTTTGCATAAACTAGCTTTGTCTTATTATTGAGAACAATTTCTTTGTTATCTTTAGTCTCCTCTTCCTTATTTTTTCAGATAAAATTATTGCTACACAAATATATATATATACATATATTTATATATGAACTCACCATATTTTAAATGTTTAGGTTAAAAATCTCATTTTAAAAATCATAGAGAAGGATTTGGTGGCAGTTTACATTTGAACAGTTGTTTTGATTTTACGTGCTATCCACCTCCCCATCTTACCAAACAAAAGTGGTGTTGGGCCGCTTGCCCCCTCCCCCAGCTAAACACAGCCATAAAACAAAGGTTGGTGGGGAAGGAAAAAGGTCTTCATTAAAGTGTTGCATAATTTGGGAGAGCAAGGGATTTCCTGATTTCGGGCTCCTTTCCAAAAAGCACAGAAACTTTGTTCCCCAAAAGACTGAAACCCAAAACCAAGCCCAGAGAGTCTTCTCCATTCTTATCTGCCCTACTGGAGCAGGTGGCTGCTAGGCTGACCGCTTTCTGGCCCCAGCCTTCCTCCCTGGAGTGTGAACGCGTGTCGCTGCCATCCCCATGCCTGCAGCTCCCCAGTCTGGGAGCTAGGGCTGCTGCAGCCAGCAGTGCAGCGGCTTCCTCTAAGTGGTTGGCGATGGAGGCTGCCCCAGACCCTAGCCTGGGAGCACTCAGCCTTTGTATCTATGCCCGGATACCAAAGGGATCGTTGAAGCCACGATGTTCCGCTGCCTGGGAACATATACCGGGGTGTGGCCCAGTGAGTGGGACTCGGCACAAGCTGCTTCAGATCAGGCTAGGGAAAGGAAGGAGATGGGGAAATCTCTGCCCTCCCTCTGTTTAAATCTCCAGGGCCCAAATTCCATGGGCTAAGGAAGCACCCCACTTTCTTAGCCAATCCATCCTTCCGCCAGTCTAAACCAGCAGGTCTGCATCTCCCCCTGCTGCCAGGGCATTGCCAGAGCAAGGCAAGCTGCCCTGCTGGCTTGTTTACCCTTCACCCCAGGGAAGGGAAATCAATCAAGGTCACGCTAGCAGGCTGGGCATCAGACCTGCCTCCAAAGTTTCCTGTGACCCCTCCCCTCACTCTGAGGCCTGGTAAGGTCTTTCAGGCTGTCAAACAAAGAGGGGATAATATTGATAGGGGACTCAGGACTTGGAAAATTTAAGGTAGCTTAAGGTAAAAAGTTATACGTCTAGCAAGTAGTGTGTATGTTAAAGCTTTTGTTTCAGAAACCACAGGCCCATCGCGGCTCCTGGGAAAACAACTGACCTCCTGGGGCACTGCTAAAGACCCAACCAGACACAAATGCCACCAAACCCTGCAGGGGGTACACATAACGATTAGGGCAGGACCTGATCGACTGGACACAAGGCAACAAAATAGGACAGAGCTCAATAGCTGACAATGTTAAGGGAATCACATGTGTGAAGCCACCCTGAATTGCAAACTTCAGTAAAATTAACATAAGACCAAATGTGCCCAACAGCCAGACACCCACTGCTGGCAGATCACAACTCAGGCTGAATTAATTAGGTGTTCAAGAACAACGATCACTGAGGAGTAATGGGAGGCACAGTGAAAGTGCAACATGCTCACATGCGCTGTGTTTAATACTTTTCAGTGCTTGAATTGGATAGAGTCTACACAAAAGCGATTACATTATTATTTCTATTATCTTGTAGAAATGAGGGCTTGTGATACAAATTAAGTCAATTACATAAAATAATGTTACATGCTCGCAACCTGAATTTGAGGTTTGTGACAGTCATACCTCTACCCTGCCTTCTTCCTTCAACAAGGAAATTGTTTATTGTTTTCTTTAAATCAGGGTAAGCTGGCTTTTCTTCAGTATGATTCAGCATTTGCCAAATGCTGAATGGATGTTTTTCCATTTAACCTTAGAAAAGCTTATCTCTTCAACTTAAGTGTTCACTGTGTGTCTCTGTGGTTTGCAGTGATATTTCTCTGTCACACTGTGGCCAAGAGAAGGGCTAAATCACATTATCTCTGACAGAGAGAATCAGCTCATTATTGAGGTTAGATCTGAAAATGGATATCGTGTGGTGCAGCTAGGGTTCTTCCCCAAATTGTTCTTCAACCACTTTGTAACCATTCTTGTTATCATCAACATTGCGATTTAACAAATAATTGAGTACGTTTCTATCAGTCTGAAAGACTAGCATGGTTCATTTCCACACTGCGAGTAGAATAGAAATTTATGTTTTAAGAGACAGGGTCCCTTCAGATAAGTTGTGGAATGTGTCATGTTTGTATAATATTTAGCTGAGTTGTAAAAATAAGAAATTATGTGACAGGAGCATGCAGGATCTGCATATTTCAAACTTACAACAGAGGACTTCAATTTGTTGACATTAAATAAATGTTTATTTATGATTGAAACATTGAACTTATAAATGAAAATTATAGAAAAATTTTATACAAAGCATATCATTTTAATAAGCCTAAAGGGTTAATATAGATTAAGCCCATTAAAATGCTAATGAAAATTTTTAAATTCTAGAAAATAATTTAGAGGGCTTTAGTCAGCCTGCAATATTATTCCACAATAATAATTATATTAAATCTAGAGTTTGGTGAAACTTGTCCTATCATGTCAAGAATTTTTAGAATAATATTAAACAAAATATAAATAGTATGTGATATTAACTCACTTCAAAAGAATGAGTTTTGATTGGCTTTATTGTTATTTGGATCTACTCATCCTTATCTATTCTTTAGACTTAATGAGAACATATCTTATATGTTTGTTATAATATTTCAGAGCCTTTATTCCATGCTACCACCCTGTGGCTTCCGCTGTCACTAAAGTGACCCCTTTCCTTGGTCTCTCGAGATGGCTATGGAAAAAGGAAAACTGGTCTTTGCCAATGTGCAATAAAGTATGGGATACACCTTTCCTATGAGACATAATGAAAGCCAGGTTTGTATTTTCGATAAAGCCTCAGTAATGACAGAAATGAAGTAAAATATAAAAAATAATTTTGATTACAGAAATTTATAGATTTTTAACACTTCTTTTTAAGGTATCTTATTTTTAAAATCTCACTCTGCATTTTGAAGAGTGAAGGCAGCTTGTCCACCCTTCATGTTACCACAATTAGAAGTAATCTATGTAAACATATGCTTTCTTTCCCCCCAGGTTTATTGAGATAGAATTGGCATGTGACACTGTGTAAATTTTAAGTGAACATGTGATGCAGGTACATATTGCAAAGTAATCATCACCTTTAGGTTAGTTAATGCATTCATCACTGCACATAGTGGTGTTTGTGTGTGTGTGTGTCTGTGTGTGATGTGAATAAACGTAGGGTCCGGCAGCAGTATGGCCTGCTTCAGTGTGGTCGGTAGGGTAATAGTACGGGTGTAATAATTTATAGTTTTAATTTGAACATTTCATCTAACATGTCATACGGTGTCCTTGAATGTGACATTGTCATCCAGAATTACATGCTGATGATTTTGCAATAAAAAAGGGGGTATTATTTGTGCTGGGCCTTGAATATGCCTTGCACTGGTCTGAAATGGTCTTCATTCCTATGGGTAAGAAACAGACCTTTGTCACCTATCTCAATGGTTCCCCAGGGTTGCTGATGCCCCTGCAGCTGGCATTGTGATTATCTACACTTTCAAGGGGAAGCTGACACATACCTAAATAAGTTGATTATGCTCATATTGTACCAATAAAATGGTTCTACTTTGACTTGAGATCTAAAATTTTCAAAAGCTGGAATAATGAATCCTAAATGAGTCTGTAATCAGATAGTTAGATTAATTGGTTTTACACAAAGCTCAGTCTAGCTTTTTTGGTTCCTTCTCAAAGAAGGCTCAAAAAATTTTGGTATTGAACTTGCCCTATGGTCAATTTCTTACACCATGGGAATATAGCTGATGTTTACTTTGAGGCCAGAGTAAAAAGCAGAAGTTAATATGCAAAATTAGACTAACAAATATTACTGACAGATGAACTACATTGTTTTGATCTACTTCATAACCCTGAAAAGTCCCCCAAATAGTGGGGTACATTTTGAACACCATGACTACTGGCTTACATAGAGAACTTGACAGCTTGATAAAATAATGCATTGGAAACCAAACTCTGTGTCAAACAATTTAACAATTTATCGTCTTGGTCTTTGGATATGGTAAATGACAGCCCAGTCACATTCTCTAAGGGTGTTTTTAAGAGAAGTGCCGTGGATAGACGGGATTGTTGCTCTCCCTGTGATTTTACTGTAACCCTTCATTAATTTCCTCAGGCAAATGGTAGCTTAGTTGGTGAATGTGGATTTTATTTTACTTTATTTTTTTACCTCTCAAGGATCACACTTTTGAGTGATGTACTGAATTAATCTATGCCATGATAGCATTCACTGGTCATTAGAAAGAATACAGTGAAGTTGCCCCAAAGAGTGTCTTGTTTGTAATAAAAATTTTGCCCACTCACTTAATATTGGCACATGACTTGTCAACCTGTCACTTTTTTTAAAGTCACCTTGTCCATTGTTCACAATGTTAGGTTTTCTTAAACTTTCTTTTCCAGCTTTGGAGAAGACCTTAATTTAACAGTGTGTTTTGGAAGTCAGGCCGGTCTTGGCTGGGTGGTTCCACTGGTTGGAGCGCAGTCCATACAGCAAAAGGTTGCAGGTTTGCTCCTGGGTTGGGGCACATATGGGAAGCGACCAATCAATCTCTCCCTCTCTCTTTTCCCTCTCCCTCCTTCTTCGCTATCTAAGAATCAATAAAAATGTATCCTCAAGTGAGGATCAAAACAAAGAAACAGAAAAAGTCAGGCCTGAATTAAATTTCCTGGACTGACAAATAGAATTAGAATAAAAATAACCCTAAATTCTTTTGGCTTTGTTGTTGTTTTTATATTATGTTATTTATTTTTAATTATATTTTATTGATTATACTACCAAGCAGCCCTAATTTTCATTTGTGTTTAAATATTAAAGCAAGTTCTGGTACAAAATCTATTATTTAAATGTAAAATATTTTGAGAAGTACATGTTTCTGTGTGTCATCTAACAAAATGTAATATTCATTTTTATTGCTCTGACAAAAAAATACATTCTTATCTTCCTTCTTCAAAATGTAAACAATTATACCACCACTCAGCACACACTTACAAAACAAAGATCAGTGACACTCCCTTTTACATACTGGGTTTAATAAATTATTTTTTAAATTATTGAATTATATTTATAGCCCAGGAAGTCTATATTGCCAAATGACTTTCAATAAATTTTATTTTATTCTCAAATTAAAATTAGAAAATTCTGATTTCATCATCTGATTCTCAGCTCCTTTCTTAAATTTTTTCCAAAAATTTGACAAGTAAATTTATCCCTCTCATTCTCAATTTCTTAGGAAAGTTTAACAAAAACAAGTTTGAACTCCCTTTGAGCAAAATGGCTTTAATTATCTTTTTAAAAAGTGTTTGATAAGGAGAGACATTCAGTTACAACTTTTTTCTTTTTGAATGGGCGCTAAGAGATAAGTGTCCTCTGTTCTAACATTAGAAATATTATAATTTGCTACATTATAACATTTGACATGTCAAATTTCTAGTTTTTTCTTTAAAAACCTTAGCTTTCTTATTCACTTTTAGGAGTTATGTGAAATTTCTGTAATGGATGACATGGCCCAAAGTATGTGGTTCTTCGCTTTCCTACTGTTGGCATATATTCAGTCTGTCACTAGACAAAAAAGGTTATCACATGGCAATTGATCAGGAATCTAGCATTTTTCTAGAAGTTTTTGGAGCAAAGGTGTTATGGTCAGAATTTTGCCTTCCATGATTTCCAAAGCATGTTATTAAGCTTGTAAATATATCGTTTTACTTGGCAAAAAGAATATTATAATTGCAATTAAGGTTAGAACTCTATTTACAATAAAATAGAGAAATTATCCTGGGTTGTGCAGGTAGACCCAATGAAATTACTTGAGCTATTAGAAACAGGAAACTTTTTCTGGCTGGTGATAAAAGAAGTCAAAGAGGTTCCAAGTTAAAGAGGGGCTCAATCTGACACAGCTGGAGGCTCCACAAGGAAAGCTCCAGAAGGCAGAAGGCCAGCATCTAGCAGCAAAGACAGACCCCCCCTCCAAGTGACATAAAGAAACAGGTGCTTCAGTTCTGAACCCATAAGGAACTAAATTTTATAAACAACTCGAATGAGCTTGGAAAGAGATTTTTCCCACCATCTCCAGTAAGGAAGAAAAGCATGTTGATACCTTCATTTCAGCTACTGAGACCCTACAGATCACTCAAGGCCAACCAGGCTCTGGCCTATGGAAGCTGCTGTGGAATGACAAACTTGTTGTTTTAAGCTGGTAAGTATATGGTAACTTGTCAAGGCAGTAATAGAAACAAACACAGAAAGTCCTCACTTAATGCCATCAATAGGATTTGGAAACTGCAACTTTAAGTGAAAGGACAAACAATGAACCCAATTTTTCCCTTAGGTTAATTGATATAAACAGCATATTTCTGGTCAAAAAACATCATCAAACTACTAAATCAAAACTCAAAATGCTTCCAATATTATACATTAAAATGAATGTGAATGATACATACGTTTAAAAATGATTGATAAAAACAAGTAAGACCAACCCATTTTTTACAGTTCAAGGTCAAGGGTGTCTGAACCCACCCTGGACAGGATACCCTTCCATTTCCGGGCCAATTGCATCCACATTAACAGTCAGTCAGACTGGGGAATTTAGACACACCGATTAATTTTACCTACATGTTTTTGTGATGTGGGAGGAAACAAGCCCCCAGAGAAAACCCACACAGTTATGAGGGCACTCAAACTCTAACAGACAGTGGTCCCAGCTGATTTTCTAAAATATTTTATTTATTTATTTTTAGAGAGAGTGGAAGGGAGGGAGGAAGAGAGAGAGAAACATCAATGTGTGGTTGCCTCTCATGTGGCCCCCACTGGGGAACTGGCCCACAACCCAGGCATGTGCCCTAAATGGGAATCGAACTGGCGACCCTTTGATTTGCAGCCCACGCTCAATCCACTGAGCTACACCAGCCAGGTTTTTTTTTTTTTTTAACATTATAGTGAAACAACATTGAACAAAATGACGTTCTTCAAAGACCTGTTGTAAAATACATCTTCTAGTTTCTTCCAATTTTCTTTATCACTATATCTGCCTATCAAAATACTCTTCATTTATTTACAATCTAACTCAGCTGTCATATGGTTGATCTTCCCATTCTCATGATCTGCTATTCATATATGAATATTTATGTGTGTTTGTATAACAAGTATGTGCATACTTATATTTTTTACTGAATTTTGAGTTTAGAGATTATTTGATAATTATCCATTTATTTCATATATTTGTCTCCTTTGGTACCTAGTACAGTGTCTAATGAATCATAGACATTCCAATAATATCAAATACTGAACTGAAATGAGTTCATATATTTTTTCATTCAATCTTCCATTTTCTTCCAGATTTTCTGGATATCTTCTATTTCATTCACAGAAGAGAAAACTTTAGTAGTATGCAAGCCTTATGCCAACCTTTCTGAATACACTGTAAAGGGAGTAATTGTCTCCGGTTTATTTCTGTGTGAACAAGGTCTAACACAGTTTGGGGCATGGATATATGCTATCTATCTCTATTTTTATCTCTATATCTATATCTATATTTGTACCTATCTATGTATTTGAAACTTTTTGAGATTACTTTTGAACTATATATTTGAACTACTCTAGACTCTAAATTGAACCAGTATGGCAAAGCCAAAATAACATATAACATCTGTTTAATTCATCCATGTGTCCATCAGTAAGTTTTGTGATGTAAACACAGAGCCCACATGGTATTTTTTACAAATTGTTTCTGTTGCTTTTATTTCTCAGCTATAAAAAATCAGTTATTCCTAATCAATACATTATCTTAAAATCACAGTTTTCTTAAGAAACTATCTCTTCATACATTGCCATAAAAATAAACGTAAGTGTTATATTAGGACAATTAAATGATATATTCTAGACACGTACTATAATGGGGAGTGAATGTCCTATACTACCTGTATTAGTCTGACTAGCCATCGAATAGAACTAAGATAAGAATACACTAACAAATTAAGCTTATAAAAGAATTTATATCAAGCTACCTATGTTAATCTCAGTAAATGTTAAACCCAGGTTGATACTCTAACCTGTTTGGATTTTTCTCTCCAAACTAGAGGTTGCTTGTTAAAAGTGTTTTTTTGTTATTGTTGTTGTTTTTGTTGTTGTTTTTGTTTTGTTTTTAGTATACTTGCAGTTTAGGAACTTCCATTCCTGTGTGAACCTAGGAAGCAGCCTGGCCTCAAGGTCTGGCAGATACCACTTTGTCAACAGAAATTCAGCTATCGAAAAGCCCAGATGTCTAAATGAAGAATGGTGATCATAAATATCCATATTAAGTCCTATGGGAAGACGCCCTGAAAAGCTTATATACAACCTTCACATTCTACACTGAATCTTATGCTAACCAGCAAAATAACCTTCTTGATTAAATGACATGTAGTCAACAACGCTTTTCCTGGGTCAAGAAACAGGATGTATGCCTTAAGACCAAGGCCAGGCTAGCCATAACACCCTTAACCGCTATAAATCGCTAACACCCTTTTTTGAGCACATTGCAGAAACCAGCCATCCTGGGTCTTGTCTGGGCCTGGGGCAGCTTGAACACAAGACATCTGCTGATACTAAAAGTCCACAGTGGGATCAGCAAGAACACTGCATGCACTTCTACATCCCCCTCCCCCTGCCCCTTTGTCCCGCTCTCTCTCTTGCTCCTGATGAAAACCCTTGTCTGCACTAAGATGAGAAGACGGGTTTGGGGACAACAGTACCTCCTTCCTCTCAGGTGGCTGGCACTTGAATAAGCCTCTTTCCTTCTCACAAGCACCTTTCTCAGGAGTTTGGCTTTTGTTGCAGAAGACAGCTGGATCTGTGTTCAACAAGACTTCTATTTTTTTCATCTACAAATCACAGGAACTGAAGAAATTTTTTTCTGATCGTCCCTCAGCTCCAAAAATGCAGACTTGTGCAACTACATTTTAGCAATGTTGCATTTTAACTATATACATATATACTCATGATAACATTAAATTAATACATTCTTCAGAGTCTTTTATTAAAAAGAGTTACTTACCTTAGAGTGTTTAAAAGGAAATTAAGAATCCCAGATTTCCATCATTTACCCACAGTGAGAATTTTAACCTTATCAAGTTTTCTGTAAATTCACTCAAAGCTCTAATTCTATAAATGCTTGACAACACAGGTGATTTGAGCAACTTTCTAGAACCTTATGTTTCACTATGCAAAGTCACAGTTGTTCCATCAAAAATATATTCATATTATGCTGCCTTAAAACTTACTTTTACTGTGAAATATAAGACCTTTGGCTTCAGTGGCATAAGTCTCCAGGGAAGAGGAATGCAATGTTTCAAAAACTTAAACTGAGGAGATAATTTCTTACTGATTCCCCCGATTTGGTGGCTGTCACGTTTCCTCTTAGAGATAGCCCATGCAACTTTTTACAAAATGACTTCTGGGTTTTTAACTCTCTTCCGTCATCATTTGCTCCTCTCATTTGAAATTCTTGGAATAGTTAAAAGGGTGAAAACACCCACAGTCCAATCCTTGCTTTTTACATTTACTGCAATTCTGCCACTGTGAAAACTTTTGTCGAAGTTTCAAACTTCACCTCCGCGGTTTCCAGTGGGTTGATGTGGAACAGTGTATATACCACATGCCAAACACTGAGGCTTCACTTGGCATATGTGCTAACTGGAGACATATGGGTTTCACCCCTTCCTGGACTCACAGTTTCTTTCTCATTACTCACACTTTCTGCCTAAGCATTAAAAAATCACTTCAAATCAATTATATTCCCACTGCTCAACAGCAGTTCATACATTTTTGCCTTCTTTTCCTTTTCTTTTTTATCACCCCTTTTTTCTCTTTTTCTTTCTCTCTTTTTTTCTCTCTTCTTTCTCTTCCCTAGTTTATTTCTTTAGCTAAATACAAAAGCCTCACCTTTTAACTTTCATTTTTCTTGAAAGCATCTACTATTTACTTTCCCATTTCTTCTCAGAAATGTTATTGCCATCCTTTTATTCTTAGTTTGAGAAGAAAGGTTAGTACAGTATTTTATTTTCGAAATTGCCTTTAAAGCATTCACAAATGGATTGTGTCTGTTACGGTGTGACTGTTAAACAACAGTTTTCAGCTCCCAGAAAGTATGCTAACTTGTCGTGCCCAATTAAAAGCAAGAATTCTGGAACCAGACATTAGGTTTGAAATTCCAGCTTCGGAACCCAAAGGTACAATAAGCCAGTCAGGGGAAGACAAAAACCATCTGATTTCAGTCATATGTGAAATCTAATGAACAAACTGAACTAACAAGCAAAATAGGGACAGAATTGTAGATAGAGAACAGGCTGACAGTTTGAGGGGGTATGTTGGAGATGAGCAGATTGAGCAAAAAAAGAAAGAAAGAAGGAAAGAAAGAAAGAAGGAAAGAAAGAAAGAAGGAAAGAAAGAAAAAGAGAGAAAGAATTCATCACAGTGTGGTGATTAGGTGTGCAGAGTGGAGGATGGATGTAGAAAAAGGTATAAGAAGGATAAATGGCCATGGGAAAAATCCAACATAGATAAACTATTAAAAATAAAATAAAATAAAATAAAAGTGTATAGTATTGTGCAATTAAGTAAACTCCTTGTCTCAATTTGTGTTCCTCATAAATGGAGACAATTACATGCATACATACATACATATATATATATCACCATATATATCATACATATGGTGATCAGTGTGTGTGTGTGTGTGTGTGTGTGTGTGTGTGTGTGTGTGACTGAACAGATGAGTCAATGGCAGTTTATTAACCTCACATATTCACCGGCTGGAGGAGAGGGCTCTTGTTCCTTCTTTTTTGTTACAGGGCCCTCAGGAACTGTATTTGGCAATACAGTGGATAAACAGGGTCTGTGGGGGGCCAGCCTTGTAATAACAAAAGTGTGAGGTGGGCTTGGTTCCTACTGGATTGATTTGTTTGAATAAATCTATGGTCTGGCTGGGAAGGGAAACCTGTTAAGTTCAAGACCAAGACAAATGCAGTTTGTCCAGCTGATAGGCAAATGACTGAGAGGGAAGTGTATGCTAAGGGTTTTGGTGTGCAGGGCATTGCTGGTGACGAACAGGTGTGGATGAGGAAGGAAGGAGTGAGATAAGGCAGCAAGAGAAGTCAAACTGTGCTATGAGCCCAGCCAAGTCCTGCCTTAGCCCACCCAGTCTTCTGTAATGCACAATGTCCATCTGATGTTTTCTATGGAGGGCCAGCATTTGCAGGTGATTTGCACTTCTACTGCAATCAGTTTTTGTATGTGGGTCACTCCAGGAAGAAAGTGTCCTTGGCCAAGTTCACTCTCTTGCAGCTGGGGCAAACCCTAAAACTGAGAGCAGCCTGCTGGCAGCTCTCACGACACCTAGGCGATAGGTCTTTCCTTATAGGGTGCAGTGGGTCATGCAACTGTTCAATGCAGTCCATTTCTTATACACCGCTTCGATCACTTCACACTTTGGGGACCTGCTCTTTGAAGATTCTGCTAGGTCTGTCTTCCTTGGGAAACATAGGAAGAGTTAGTAGTACCCTGACTGCAGCCCCTAGCTTCTGTAGCTGTTGGTCCCTACTTGATATTTACTACCTCCCTCTGCTACTAGCCACCCTCAGAGTCCCGGGACCTTCAGTTTCTACTTCTGATTGAATGGTGGATTACCTATGAGTGTGCACTCATACCTAATGATCGTTGCTACCTTTAAATAAAACTAAAATGTATGTAAGTGAGAAAGAACATGTTCTTTTAAAAATTAGTCTATAAGCATCTACACATATATTTGCTAGAATTCAAAATTTTATTTAGTCATTAAAAATGGGGAATATGGAAAAAATGTTTAAAGAAATAAATGAAAGGTAGAAGAGAAGAAAAATAGAAAAAAAAACATTAGAGATCCTATATCTTCAGAACATTACTATATTGAAGCTTAAAATATTTAGGGTTATGGAGTTTTTTCCTACCTGAAAAATACACATGATATATAGGCATTATGTCACCTACTCATCAAAAAGTTTGGCATATTTTATATATCAGTCCGTAAAATAAACCAAACATGAAAATGGAACTACAAAGTAACACAAACCTTTTGATCTCAGCATTAAAATTTCAGGAAAAGTGATTTAGTTTTCTTAACAGAAGCCTGCTCATTACGTAAAGCCAAGCTGAAGTGTTGGCGTATTTTTTTTACCCTCAGCGCTATATTACAACATTCCACAGCCAGTAAAGTATCTCCTACTGTGACAGATATTGATCTTATTTTTCCTTTGAGACTACTAACAAGCAACTGCAGCTTCCTAAAAGATTCAGTGGGAGCAGTGGTTTGTCAGAACTATAAGTTAACAAGAAATTTACCTTTATTTCCCCATGAAAAAAATAAAACACGGTCGGTATTTGTCACATTTTTACTGCTTATGTAATTGCTTCATTAGCTAAATGACTGAATGATCCAATAATTTAATCCAAGGTTCCTTTTTATTTAACTTAAATGTATATGTATTTTTGTCTAGAGAAAATAATAATCAATATGTTTATATATGATAAAACAGGCATATAAACAAAATAGAAAATTACATAGATTTAAATAAATTACTAACTAATATTGTAAAGTTATTCTTATCCCCAAATGTATATAGAATTAAATAGTCTTCCTAAATAATAAGAAACCAAGAGAGGATATTTAAATGCCTTTTTATTGCTTATTCATACCAT
This sequence comes from Carollia perspicillata, assembly GCA_004027735.1. NCBI lineage: Eukaryota > Metazoa > Chordata > Mammalia > Chiroptera > Phyllostomidae > Carollia > Carollia perspicillata. The sequence continues at coordinate 14,159 of PVKM010013426.1, forward strand.
GCTTTTATGAAAATTATAAGTAAATGCAATGTTTGAAAGCAGAAAATATATAGAGTATTATTAATGGGATTTAAGGCATTATGTAATGGAAGCAAACAGAGCATGATAGTAATCATTTTTTAAAGTTCAATTACTAATGACATTTCATCTAAAAAATCATTATAAAAATAAGAGTGCAAATATCTAAAACTCTCAAAAATTACTGCATAACCTAACAAGTAATAAATAGATGACCTGTTCAAAGACAGTTTGCACACTTCACAATGAAAATCTAGTCTTGAATGACATATTTAAATTTCCTTTGATCTCATAACTATATAGTGCATTTTTAAAATATATATATATATTGATTGTTTAAAGAGGAAGGGGGGAGAGAGAGAGAGAGAAAGACCTCAATTTGTTGTTCTACTTATTTATTTACTTATGCATTCACCGGTTGATTCTTGTATGTGCTCTGACCAGGGACTGAACCTTCAAACTTGGCATATCAGCACAATATTCTAGCAAACTGAGCTACCCAGCCAGGGCAACAATATGGTAAATTTTCATATTTAAATGTGAAAACATACCACTAATCTCTAATCTCTTTAAATGATACTATATATAAAATAAAATTTGTTCAATTTGTATTAGGAATAAGTTCATCTATAGTTAAAGGAACCAAATATGTAAATGAAGCAATATCAAATGGACTATTTCTTTCACTCAGACTTTAGGCAGCAGCATTCTAAATCATACTAAAGACAGTCTACTTCAAAAACACCTCAAGAAAATTAAATGAATAAAAAAGGATTTTATGAACATAAGTAAGCACAACTGACATCTTAAATAATGTGCCAGGCAAAGCTTTTATTATTTTAAAATTATTTTCTTCTAACCCTTAGGTGAAAATGTCACTTTCTACACTATATACACAGAATACCGGCTGTAAATCATCAATTTTTCTTTTATTGGAAATCATATAATGCACAATACATTTTCATCCTTTGAAGAAAACTTCCTATCACATGTTATGCTACTGAAGAGTCAGCACCACCACAGAGGTCTGTTTCCATGCAAGCAGGGAAGTCTCAGGACTGGTAAGAATATATTCATTTAGTGAATAATGCCCTAAACATGTATGCTTTAGCATAAACATTTTTTTTTAATATGGGGGTTTGTATTTTTAACTTTGACCTTGAAAAACTAAAATAAAATTGTATCCCTCTAAAATAAAAAAAGATGAGAAAGTCAAATTTCCCCTCTCTGAAGAGTTCAAAAGAAGAGAACCACCCTTCCTTGTCAATCAGCTAAACAGATGCTTGTTACAAGAAGAGTATTCACCCATATGACTCCCATATGACTGGGATTCATTTACATTGTCTCCTGTGAATTTTCTGTTTATTATAGCAAACAAATATTGAAAAAGCAAACCAGAAAATAAATAGTCGTTAAATCGACTTTGAAACTTCCAAACAGCCTAAATATCACAGAAAGAAGACAAAAGATTTACACAGTCTCTTCACGGACAAAGCTGTAGTCTATGTTTCAGAGTAGATCAGACGACCTCCACAGTTTACTATCCTGAATTGCATGAAATTGTCACTAATACAGATTTAACACAATCGATCATCTACACAGTCACATCTAACAATTAAGACCTGTCATTTTTTACATGCGGGAACATTGGAAATACTTCTCAACTAATGTATTGTTGATTTTCCTAGTAATTTTTACGTGTATTCATATTTCTTATTTGATGAGATTCCTAAATACAATTTCTGGGTTTTGGCACATTTCCTTTTTAACACAAAAATCTTTTTGTGAGATTTGTGAAATTTCAAATTTCCAGATTAAAAGACAAAAGTGTTATTATTTATTCAAGGCAGAAAATCCATTATAACAAGATCAAGTGTTTGTAATTTTCATAGTGTTTATGATGATGGTTATTTGATTTATGTAATTTTTTCTCCATAATTCTTCTGAGATATATATGTGAAATGTTATAATATTTCATATAAAGATTTTTTCCAGCCACACACTAGAAAATGCCTAGTGCAATTTGAAAATAAGGTAAGTATTAAAATATTACATTAAGAGTGTATGAGTTTCTTTAAAGTTCATTTACAAAATAATTAATTAAGCACATTCCAGTTTATTTGTGTGATTGTACAATGTTGTGATTTTCAACTGGTGTGCCATATCACACCAGTGCACTGCCGGGATTTTTAAAACATGCAGTACCTGACTACTTTAGTCAGGGTTACTGATCTCTTTTTCCTTAGATTGTCGAATGGAAAGAGACAACAGCCAACACAATAGCCATTAAGTGTGTGAATGCTCTGTCTTGAACTATAAACATATAAGTCATATAATAGTTACATCTTATTGTTCACATCATATAATAAGACTACTTATGATTGGTTAATTCTTGGTATGGAAAATCATTATATATAAGTATAGGCACCAGACTTTTTAAAAAGTCACTTTGGAGCAAAAAATGTAGGTAAATAGTATTATATTTTTGTAAGTTAAACAAAATTATAGTTATATTTTACAAGATGGGCAAAAATTCATTTTTGGGTGTGCCATAGAATTTGAGTAGTTTATCTGTGCCATGAGATAAAAAAAAAAGAAGAAAATTGCTGGTATAATATATAGTTCATAATTTATTTTGTCTTTTTAAATTCACTCGATTATAATGTACAAAAATTAATTGATTGTATTATTTTAATTAAATAAAGAACATATATTTCCTAATATTTTATTATTAATGGTTTGATTCAAAATATAAGCATTTATTCTAAACTTCATTACTAATTACGGATTTTAAAAATATGTTAGCGTATCAAAGTCTTTTCTTAAAAACAAGGATAACCATAGCACAGATATTAATTGCCCCATATTGTGAAGTTTTCCCAATCATGATATGCTAATTTAACCTAATTTTATTTTACAATCTAAAAAAGAGAAGATAATGGATAAAAATCACAATTTAATAAATTGCTAATAATGTGGAAATAATTGCTTAATTACTTTACTTTTATTATAAAAATAAATTGTTAGGCTTAATCATTGTTTTAGGTTATATTTATAACTATTTTTTCACTAAATTAAATTTCAGAAATATAAATTCTGATATGGAATGGAAAGTCTAAAGATGACATTATGCAGACCTTTCTATCCTTTGGCTTCAAGTAGCTAAATTAAGCACCCTTTCCTCATACTTGTTCCTAAACCATTCCCAGACATTTCTACCTGCCCACTCTCCTTCAGGTCTCTCTCCTCACAAGGATTCCTTCCCTGGAGGCGTTTGCAGAAAAATCTCTAAGAAACTCCATCTGAAAACATTTATAGTAACCTTGAAGTGGTAGTCTATATTCATATATTTTTAAGGGATATCATATGAACTCTTTTATATGAAAGATCATAAGAAACATTTAAAAATATGGGAACAGCTTTGGTTTTACTCAGTAGAAGAATTGTTAACATTGTAAGGCGAACTGGGGACAAAAAGCCCTGTATCAAGTCTTGTAATAGGATTGAATATTTACGTACTTTCAATAGAAACTTAAGCTTTCATTTATCTAGATTTTTATCTAAAAGATAGATTTAACAACATAGGCAAATTGATTAAATTGGTTGTAACAGAGGTTTTATGAGTTCCAAGTAAATATGATGAGATGAGATCTTATATTTATCAAAGCATGGTGCAGCTAATAATAATAATTGAAGGAACCTTTCTGGAGATTATTATATCTAGACAATGGGTTAAGTATTTTACCTGTAGTATCTTATTTATTTCTTACCACAATGCTATGAAGAGTAAGATGAACATCCTCTACAGCACGAAGTGTAATATGATATTTTACTAGCGATGTTTGCAAAGCTTTTGGTAGTGAATATTTAATACCATATTATAAATGCCTTTTGTAAATACATGCCAACTTTTCTGAGTAATTATCTTAATTATAACATGTGTGTTTTGTGAAATATAGAAGATTATAAATTTTTAAGTATAAGATTAAATGAAACTTAAAAATAAGGTATAGTCCAAGATAGGTAAATATTCCAGGTAGGCAGAATTTAAATATTCTCTTGATATATTCAGTTTTTTCCCTTAGTTTCTATCTCCAACTGGAGTTAAGGTAAATATTAAGAAACAAGCCAGAAAAAGAGAAAGAAATGGACTGTTAATGAGTGAGTGAACCTAAATAAAAACAATAATACAAATAGAAAGAGTAATTCTACTTTTTTAAAGTCTCTTTTCACTTAATACAGAATACTGTATTTTTCAGACTATAAGATGCACCCCCCAAATTTGGGAGGAAAAGGGGTCTGTCTTATAGTCCAAGTGTAGCTTACCTGGCTCACTGTTGGGAGGGCAGCAATGCAGTGGGGTCACAGGTTATTAAATATTTTACCACATTTTTTGCTTCAAAATTTTTCCCTATTTTCCTTCTCTAAAATTTATGTGCGTCTTATGGTCTGGTAAGTCTTATAGTCCTAACAAATATGGTAATTAATGCAAACACTCCCTTTGTGGGTACCATTACCCAAGAGAAATCTAGAAGTTTCTGCTTTCTGCATGACTACATGACTAATTTGTCAAATCCATTTAACGCGTTTCACAAATGATATTGTACAGACTGCATGTCAATTTTATTTTCCTATATTTTTGTTAATGTCTCTATCAATCTTTAAAAACATTTAAAATGCATTCATGTGTAAGTTGTGCAAAATAAACCACCACAGATCAGCTGAACTAATATTCATTTATTTGAAAGCTGTCACTCTAAACCATGCCGAATGACCAGCATAAATTGGTATGTAGACACTGCTCTCTAAATAGCTTGCATTTATTTTTCTATAAAAAAGTAAATGGGACTGACACACGATGGATTAAAATATATCTGATGAGTGACATCTATAGACCAGTGTGGCTAAGCAACGAGTTCTGGAATTTGAATCTGGATCCTCAGTTGCTAGCTCTTTTAACTTGGGTGGGCACTAAGCTCTTTATGTCTCATTTGTGCACCTGTGAAATGCACAGGTAAGTCTGTTTCCCTCATAGGATGGTGCTGAGAACTAAATTTAATAATACGTGAAAAGTGTTTAATACACAGCCTGGCGTGAGAAAAGTATTGGCCATTACATAAATGATCATTGGTAAAATAAAAATGTCCACTGAAATACTATATTTTATTTATAAACAATTTAATTTCAACTCAAAAATAATATTCAAAAGATATTTAGAATTCCAGCAGTACTGATGCTCTTAATTGAAACCACTACTACTAACATACACTTATCACCTATTTAGGGGAGAATTGGTATCCTATTTTAAACCTGAAATATAAGATTAAATCCACATTATCCCATGTGTTTATTTTATTAGATGATGTTTTAATTTTTGACAAAATTATATTAAACATTTTATTGTTGAAATGTATCTAGGTTTTATTTTTAAGCTTCAACAAATGTGTATCTTTCTGCACACTTTCACACATACAAATATGTTTATATTTAAAGATTCATATTCAAATGTTAGCATTGTATTGATGTAAGATAAAGCATCTTTCAGTCTTCTTACTGTTATTTTGTAGACAGTAAGACAGTACTATTGAGAAAAAACAAACAAACTCTAATATGATTGTCTGCTGAATATACCACCTTTTACTTTTCCTTATCTCCATGCTGTAGTATCAAATACGGCTCATTCTTTGTCTTTTCAAGCATTGTCACATTCATATTCATTAACCCACTCATTTATAAGATATCTGATTCTATCTTTGACCAACTTTTGCCCAACCACCATGTGGTTAAAACTTTCCTCTATAAAAATTCGCAAAACTCAATCCTAACAATCTTTCATTTTCTTACCTCATTATCTGATACAGAAACAGAGGGTCCAATTATAGTTGCAATATGGTATCGAGGTCTACATGAAATCTCACTTTTCTGCTTATATAAATAAATATTATGAGTCTGATTTCCACCCTATGATTACGAGTCCATTAATGGAATCAGAAACTCATAATCTAGGGTGATATATGAATTTACACTCACAGTTTAAAGTCAGGTTCCTTAGTTGTTCTTCTTGTTTTGTCAGAAAAGACAGTTCCTCTCCTCTACAGATTACCACTCATACTCTAGTTTTGAAATGACTGAGATGACATTTTCACATATTCTGTTCTCTTTACTGTCTTACACCACTCTCCTACTAAAACTTTTTTGACAAACTGGTAAGAGTTATATAGATGTGCGCGTGTTATCACTGCCAGTCCAGTCATCCTCAAAACTGTCGAGAACGTAAAAGAAAAGTCTGAGAAAGTCTAATAGCGAAAGGAGTCTAAAGAGACAGAGCAGCTAACTGCAATGTTATGGTCCCGATAGGATTACAGGACAGAAAAAGAATATTAGGTTAAAACTGAGGAAATCTGAAAAATGGACTTAATTATGTATCAATATGAGCTCATTTAAAAATCATTTAAAATATTGAGTGAAGACCCTCTTCCCCTATGTGGACAAAACCACACTGGTAACCACCTGATGCTCATCGGTAATCCAGAACCGAGGTCTCCTGTTCTGGTAGTCTCACCTTCTAAGGGAGGTAAAAGCTGGCCAGTGAAGGTCACTGCTGGCCATCTGGACCCCAGAACCAGGCACTGTCCTCTTGCTGAGCTCACCTGGGGGTGGGGGAAGACTTGCCTGACACTCACCTGGAGGCCTTGTAACACACTCTCCTACCTCTCCTGAGTCCCTGACTCCCAAGTTTCCCAACGGGCTTTCTACAGTTAGATTCAAAACAGAGGTCATTACCAAATATAACTAAACTTTAAGATTATAATCTTTAAGATTATATACACACACACACACACACACACAAACATACACACATACAACTAGTTTTGTGAATATTATCAGAGAAATACATTAAATGATAGGATTGCATGGGACTTATTTTCTTACTTTTTAAGAGAAATAATCAACCTTCTTATAATGAGCATATATGTTTTATGATTGTTATCAAATCAGTTATTGAGATAAAAAGTATAATACTCTTTTAGACATGGCCAAGGCTTCCCACTCCTTCTCTACCTTAAATGTTACATTATCTCCACTCTCCCGAGGATGTCAGCTCTCCCAGAACTCCTGGGGTGTCTTATCCACATAGAAAACATCTCTAGGTCCCACTTACCTTATCAAATAAGACCCTCCTATTTGTAGTACATTTATCCTTCGGAATACTGTGTGAACAGAAATAACCAATGTGTAGTTTATTTAGCGTCAGGGAATAACAGTCTTCATTTGGTGAAGAGCAAAACTTGGTGCAGAACATGAACCCAGTTTTGTTTAAAAAACTGTGTGCATGCATGTGTATAATATACAGAAAGAAAGACTGAAAAGATGTTTACCCAAATAATAAATGTTATCATTATGCCATTATCCATGATCATATTTTATTTTCTATCCTTTCTGTGTCCAAATTTTTATGGTGAATGTGTTTTACTTTTATCAGAAAATAACATATTAAATTTGATTTTCGGAATTCTAAAAAAATTGAACATGTCTTTTTTTACTTAGCTCCTGTGATATGATTTATTTTGTGTGATATAAACATCCCTGACTATTCTTATTTAATTTAATTGATTTTTATTTTATTTTATTTGGCTTTAACTCCCTTATTCATAAGCTTTGTTCTCAGGGATGAATTGTGAATTTTCTCCTTTTCTGTCTCTACATTATATTTTTAAAAGATACTGTGATTTAATTAATCTATACACACATTCTTATTACACAAAAAGTATGTATCAAATTCAAAACACTTCTTTTTTCCTTCAAAAATCACATATATAGTACCTATATGCAGGACTCACAATATACAAGTATGTTAATGTGTCTAAAATAGAATTGCCAATTTACTCTTCAAAATGTGTTTTTCACCTATCTTTCCCTTTTTACATTAGTGTGGTACATTTGTCAATATTAATGAACCAATATTGAGACATTGTTATTAACTAATGTCTCTATATTATTCAAATTTCCTTAATTTTCATCTAATGTCCTTTTTTTCTGGTTAAAGATCCCATGCAGTACACCAAATTACATTTAGTATTCATGCCTCATTAGGTTCCTCTTGTTTGTGATAGATTGTTGGCCTTGTTTCTTGATGATATGGTTAGTTGTAAAGTGTACTGGTCAGGAATTTTGTAGAAAGCTCCTCAAACAGGGCTTTTTCCAGTCTTTTTCTCATATTTATACTGAGGTTACTGTTTTTGAGAAAGTATGGCAGAGATAAAGTATAATTCCCATCACATCATATCAAGGATACATAATTTCAATACCATTTAAGAGTGCTTGTATTAATACTGAGTATCTGAATGAAGCACTGTCTGCCAGGTTTCTCCACTACAAATTACTCAGGTCCCCCCATTCCGTCCTGTACTTTTTGGAAGAAAGTCAATATAACCAGTGCACATAAGGAATGGGAAGTTATTATTCACTTCACTGTGGGAAGAAAATCTCCATAAATTATTTGGAATTTTCTGCATTGGATATTTGTCAATTATCCTTCCTTCATTTACTTGTTTAATTGTATATAAGTATGGTTATCTGTCCACTTTTCTACTTAGTTTCAAAAATTATTTTAAAGTACAGGGTAGGAACTTGCCTCTTCCCAGCATGAAACATTTTAATGACTTCCCATTGAACCGTTATTTATCACACACTACTTTCACCTTGAACGCAACCATTGATCACACTGTTCGTCATCTTTCACTCTCACATCATTCTCTTTGCTTGAATGCTGTTGAGGCCACACTTTGGATAGCCTCTAAATACCATCTTCAACGCCGTCATCCAGGGAGTTATTCCCTGGCCACAGGTGTGTCACTTATGCTGCGTATGCTAAGATGTCTATGGCAGGCATATATTGTTTTCTCTTGCACACACTCACATATTGCTCTCTGTGGAAAGTCTACACACAAAGAAATTTTAAAAACTAACTAGTTAATTTAACTTTCAGTCTAGAATTTATCTTTCATTTTCAAACTAATCTCACATCATAACATATTCCATATGTATAAAATTATAGCTTCATATACATAAATTACCTGCTAAATTTTGGAATTTTTAATTAAATGTATCTTTCTTTTCTTCAAATTACTGTCACGTAGCATTAGGCTTGGATATTGTAATTGATGAGCACTTCAAGAGTTCAGTGGTCTTCATTTTCTTTCAAGGAAAAAATTAAATTTGGTAATTCTTTACTTTGTCTTTTTTCAATATGTATTTATTTTTAGAGATAGTGGAAGGGAGAGAAGAGATATAAACATCAACTGAGAATCAAACTGGTGACTTCTCAGTTTGTGGGGTCATGCTTAATCCCCTGAACGACATCAGTCAGGACCACTTGGTCTTACTGAATAGTGGTGATGAATGCAATAGTCTCAGAAATGGTATTTCCCATTGAAGCTGTCAAAAGTTTTCAAGTAGCATTTCTTTTCAAAGTTTACAAAAGAGAAAGGGCAATAATAAATTGAGAAGAAATCTCAATTTCCTTACCTAATATTTGCACATACATAAAATGTTTTATATTTTACTGGGTGCAAGCAACATAATAAGTTTGTGTATGCCATGGGTATGACACAAGAAAATATAAATCTGTTTTGCACTTTTATGTTTTAAACTTATCTAGGTGGAAACACAGAAATGAAGGAATGAATGTTCCTCTCCTTTCTTTTTCTTTTTCTTCCTCTCTCACTTCCTTGTTTGTTTGTTTGTTTTCCTCCTTGGCTGCCTTTCTGCCTCTCTTTACTTCTTGGAAAGATCATTGTTTACTGCAGATTTAAGATAATTTTTGAAGCTTAAATGTTGCCCCAACTTCACCCAAATTGTTCATAGTGTTTTATGTATTTGTTTGTTTGTTTATTTATTTATTTTAGAGAAGTGAAGGGAGGGAGAAAGAGAGGGAGAGAAACATCAATGTGTGGTTGTCTCTAGAGTGCCCCCTACTGGGGACCTGGTCCACAACCCAGGCATACACCTGCAATTGAACCAGTGATCATCAGTTTGCAGGCCGGCACCCAATCTACTGAGCCACACTAGCCAGAGCAGTAGTGTTTTATTTCATACATGTATTTTTTGAGAAATAATTTTATAAGTATATAATGTTTTCAAACAATGAAAATATAATGGTGGGATTTCATCTGATACTCTGGTCTTATCCTGGGCACTCCTTAATAAAATTTAAAGTTACTTAAAAACATTTCCTGTAATTTAGTACCAATGTAGAAATCCCTTGATTTATTGAAAATAACTTATTTTTCTGTTAAAAGAAGCATCAGTACACTTTGGCTAATAAAGATATATGTTTGAAGCCATGGGCTTCAGCATCTAAATTCTGGAGGCTTACATATGTATGTAGATGTGAAACCTAAGCGCACTCAAGCGTATTCAAGCGTATTCAAGCGTATTCAAACTTGAAGCACAGAGGAATCAATAGTTACGCCAAAGACAAAATTGAAACAGCATGAAAAATTATACATAAAGCATCTACCAGAAATTTATACAAACTGAAACTGATAACCTCTCACAACCCCAGACTTAGAGTTATTTTCCCAATGTCCAGACAACTGGATATTTAGAATAACAGAATCCCAGGTCTCATTCTCTTTACCTTTGTTTACAAGAAATAGGATAAAATTATACAAGTATAGGTTCAATTTCATATAATTGAATCTCTCCTCTCACCCCCTTCTATTCCTTCTCTCTTTCTCTACATAGCTGTTCATTGAACATCCTTTATATTTGTAACATTTTCTCTTCTGCCCTATTACTTATTACCATTTTAATTTGAAAAGCTAACCTACAACTTGGCCAAGAAAATGGGAAGCAGAGGAATCAATGTCAGGAGAATAATTTGGGATGTGACAAAGACATGATGTGGAACTGAATGAATCCAACAGAACTTCTGCAACAATAGAGACCTTAAGCACAGGAGTGTAGTTAATTGACATAGGCTTTCAGCTTCAGAGTACATCCTGATAATCCATACTGAGGTAGCCAAAGCGATGATGCGTGAACAGCACCTGCAACTCAGCTATGGGATGAAGAGTAAATATAATAATTGCTCTAGGTTATGTAAAGGGGAATGGCTTATAATAATGCTGGAAGAATATCTACTTATATTTGTAAAGCCAAAGACATTCTTTGATTTTATTTATAATTTAAAGCAACATGCCACTTCCAATAATCTTTTCACATTAAAAATAATAATATAAATTCATCAAAAGCTTTGTTTAATATACAGTTTTTAGTAATGAATCCTCATCTAGTCCTAAGGAAGTACATGTCAAATTGTACTTCCTTCTAATATTAATGGAGCATATTTAATGATTTGTTGTTTTGTATTGCTATTTTCTCACTTCATTTTTTTTTTAGATTTTATTATCTTTAGAGGAGAAAGGAAGGAGAGAGGGAGAGAAATATCAGTGTATGGTTGCCTCTTGTGCATCCGCTTCTGGGAACTGGCCTGCAACCTGGGCATGTGCCCTGACTGGGAATTGAACCGTGATCCTTTAGTTCACAGGCCCACGCTCAATCCACTGGGCTACACCAGCCAAAGACTTCTCACTTCATTTTTCACAATACCATAATGTAATTTTTTCATGAGCATTTTATAGAAAAAAGTCTATGAATTTAAAGGGTTAAATGACTGCAAAATATCATGCAATTAGAAAATGGTTAAGCTTGCATACAAACTAAGTCTCATTAAAATGCAACTGTGGAATTGGTGATTATTAATTTAATATTCATTATAAAACATCTAAAGTTTAATTGGACATTTTATTAAAGCAATTTTAAGCAATAGATTGGTAGATAATGATGGCTAAAGGGTCCAAAATAATTCTGATTTTTAAAATGAAGACAAAGTGTGCTATTCTCATGGTAAAACAATAGAAAAGAAATTTAACATATAAAAATAATTTTTAGGTGTGAATCCACCTTTGAGGATACAATTTTGATTTTCAAATTTTAGTTGATTTCAGTATTTTACCAAAAAAGCTCTAAGTTTTTTCCCATTTATGTTATTCAGAGCAATTCAACTCTTCCTAACTTCAGTCCAAGGGTTATCTATTAAATAGGAAATACCTTCTGAAGAAGACCGCTCTGAGGGTAGATGCTTGTGCATCCAGGTTGGCTGAGGATGGTCTTATTGCTTCCTAGGTAGAAGCGCATATGAGAAAAAGAAGACAGAAAGGTAGAGGTGTCCTTGTGCCCCTTTTACATCAAATAGTCAAAAGTAGCTGTCTTTCAGATTCTAACACATCTGTGTCTGGCACATCTGGAAAAGGGCCACACTATGATATGCCTGCTGAAATATACTTATTCCAGAGAGAGTGCTGTTCAACTTACTCCTTATGCTTAGAATACTAGTATAACATTGTGAAAGTTTTAGTAAGTGACTCAGAGCCTCCCTAAGTACCAACAAACTGTTAGTATATGAATTATAATATCACTGACACAAACAGATGAGGATGAAGGACAAAGTGATTTTTAAAGAGAGCATCCTCAGTGAAGATGTACAGTGCATTATAAACAAATATGAGGATGGTAAGTGGGTGGGCAGTGTTTTTAATAAGAAGGGAAAAAACTGGACAATTAGTGGCTTTTTAGTTCAATATATATACTTTAGAAATATGTATTCAACAAAGTATTTTTTCACATATTAAGACACTCAAGAAATAATTTTAAATTCAAGCATTTATGTTTTTTTAATTTTTTATTGTTTAATTACAGTTGTCCCCATGTTTCCTCCATTACTCTCCCTTGTCCTACCCAACACCCACCTCCCACATTCAATCATCCCCCTCCCCCCCACTATCTTTGTCCATGGGTCTTTTACACATGTTTCTTAACTTGACCCCTTCCTCTTCTTTCCCCTCTTATCCCATCTCACCCACCTTTCTGGTCAATGTCAGTGGTTTGTTCTTTATTTCCATGTCTCTGGTTCTATTTTGCTCGCTTGTTTGTTTTGTTGATTAGGTTCCACTTATAAGTGAGATCATACGGTATCTCTCTTTCATCACCTGGCTTACTTCATTTAGCATAATGCTCTCCAGATGCATCCATTCTGTCGCAAAGGGTAGGAGCTCCTTCTTTCTTTCTGCTGCGTAGTATTCCACTGTGTAAATGTACCACAGTTTTTTGATCCACTCATTTACGGATGGGCTCTTGAATGCATGCAAAAGCAGGGAGCCGCCCCATCTCTGCTTTCATAGTTGATGGCATGTAAGGAGCTATCGCACTGACTGTGAGGCCACCAAAGCCAAAAAGTCATTTCCTTTTTAATGGTCTAACTGCTCACAATATATCATTCAGGATATTTTGCAGTGCGGACAAATATATTTTGATGTACCCGTAGATGCCTGGACTACCCATCATGAAGTTTCAGAACAGTATGTACATCAAGAGGGCCTCTCTCTATGTTAACCGCAGATCAGAGTTATTCTGTGTGTGTATCCACTGCTTATGCTCGTTGTTTTCTTCAAATTGTAAGTAAGGCTAGAGAGATTAAATATTTTGTGTTGTATTATTTTAAGGGGGTTGTCCCACCTGTATCATTATCTGATTGATACTCTGGTTTTGGAGATAAGCTGCTCATCTGTGGATTTTTCTGCTGGTACACCGATATTGTCAAATGTCTTAGGAATGCTGATTCTCAAATGGAAACAAGGATATGTCTGTGTCTGTATTATCTATGCCAGATCTTTACCAAGTCTAAATGATCTAGACAGATGTGAAACGCTTGGGCTGCAGAATGTGGGGAGAAATGTGTCACCTGTTTCATCTTTGGAAATTTGATTTTAGAGATAAGCTGTTCAACTGGAGTATTTAGCTGCCTGGTACCAGCCATGCAGCTCCATGGTGCCAGTAGCCCAAAGTTATGGTTGCTGGTGCATCAGTCATGGGGTAGTAAACTCTTCCAGGCTAAAGCCTCACAGTCTCAAAGCCAGCATGGATGGTACCAGTTCTCATTCCTAAAATACATATTTGATTTACAAAATGATGTTGTCCTACATCTGCAAGTTGCTGGGTGAGATTTATTGAAGCTACTGCTGAGTAAAGGGACTCCAAGGTATGGATAGACTTTCATGAGTATTTATATAAGATCAGTAAGCCTTAGGCATCAAGGGCCATGGCTATTTTTTCATGCTCTCTTCTACACATAATTTTTATACTTCATGGTCTGGAATCAAGTTATTCTTTTTTTTTTAATTTCTTGAAATGTTTCCTGACTAACTCCCATCACAATTCATTAACCTGTCTTCTGCAGTTTACTCTCTATTCACACATATCTATGTACTGCTACTGTAGTTCTTATCACATTCTCGCTGGTATAATTATTTGATATATTGGCCTCCTTTGACCTACCATTAGGCATCTAGCAAGGATTTACGAGGCAACAGCAGCCACAAACCATTGCTTTTCAATTTAAAATAATACTGCAATCTCATTTTCAATTTCCCACTAGTAGCATTACTGCTCGTAACTTTAAAAGGGCAAATTTATTGTTTATATGTAATACACATCTGAAAATAAAATGTAACAGTTAAAACTTAATTTTAAAATATGAAAATATGATTTCTACAGAATAGTGTGTTTGGCAGATAAACAAAAATACCAGTGGTCTTCTGGAATATGATACTATGGATTTCTCTTGCTTTCAGTAATCTTTGGCTTTATATGCATGGAAATGTACTAATCTTAGCTGATAATCAGTATTTTTTAAAGATTTTATTTATTTGTTTTTAGAAAAAGGGGAAGGGAGGGAGAAAGTGAGGCAAATGTCAACATGTGGTTGCTTCTTGTGCACCCCCTTCTAGGGACCTAGCCTGCAACCCAGGTATGTGCCCTGACTGGGAATCAAAACTGTGACCCTTAGGTACACTTGCCCACACTAAATCCACTGAGCCATACCAGCCAGGGCTCAATCAGTAACTTTTAAAGAACAGAATGACTTTTTTAAAAAAAGATTTTATTGATTTATCTTTTAGATGGGAAGGGAAGGAGAGAAGGAGAGAAATATCAATGTATGGTTGCATCTCATGCATTCCCTGCTGGGAAGTGGCTTGCAACCCAGGCATGTGCCCAGACTGGGGATCGAACCTTGATCCTCTGGTTTGCAGGCTCACACTCAATCCACTGAGCTACACCAGCCAGGGCCAAAATGAATTTTGAAAGTAACATCATGTCCAGGAATCACATAAATGTCTTCGTAAATAATAAAACATATAGATGATAAAGAGAGTATGACTATATTTAAGTTAAAGAGAAGATTCAGACTTCTCCTAACACTGTTTAAATGAAAAAAGTCAAAACAAAAGGAATACTCCCAACCCCCAAATTTTAAGTAATTGACCCTGAGATAGCTTTCAGTAGAGGTGAATGGCATTTGTAGTTTATAAGGTGTACATTAATAAAGCATGCTTGTAAACCACCCTTATGTTTGCTGCCAATGAACATGCTGTGGGGTAGGTCATATGTGTTCTGAATAATGAGCCCTTATAATGACCCTGGGTCGGGTGGGGGTGGGCTGTGAGAAAACAGCAGATTTAAAGTCATTAACACATCATATTAAACCATCAGGAAAGCAAGCAGAACAGTTCAATCCAAAGATATTTAAGATCAAAATTTAAAAAAATGTAACAATGTAGTTTTATTCTGTAAAATACGAAGTAATGCATCTGTGGAAAGTAGTCATGAAATCACTAAAATCTGGCACATGTTGATTCTGATGGTGATAGTGAACAGCAAATGCATTGATAATTTGCAGTGTCATCTGCAATGTTACTTGGGGCTGCATGTAATACCACCTTCTTTGCAAAGCTCCATGTGCGTTATTTCAATTATATCATTGAACTCTAAATACCCTCGTGGAGTAAATATAAAATGTTAAAATATTAGATTAAGAGGGGTTAGATGATCTACCTATGCCCCTAGGGTTTGAAACAACCAGCTGTCTTCTGGCTTTCTCCCCTTTGATCTAAACTGATGCTCCATAACAATTTTCATTCTGGAGCGTGAATATAAAATGCTTGTTTATCACAGGGTATATACAGTTTGGAATTTCGGAAG